>OW121855.1:122258585-122363167 GCA_933228895.1 Platycnemis pennipes | reverse complement strand
TTAATGCTGGAAAGTTAGGCTGGAAAAGAGATAATTAACGAGAATTGTAGTGTTATATGTATACTCAAGGCACTGTTAATAAATTAAGTTTTTAAAGAAGTGGCTTACATAGCAATGGAAATGATATTCCCATTATGCATTTAATAGTTAAAATTTTTAATACTGTAAAAATTGTCCCAATGGATATACAATCTAATAATCAATATCAAAAACTCACCTAAATGGCCTTATACGCTGGGGCATATAATTCAGGGCGCCGAGGTCCACTCCCTGAATTGGCATCCAATGGTGAACATGAGAGAAATGCATCCTCAGTAAATACTTCCTCTAGGAGAATCTATTCCATGGTAAGCCTACTTGTGTGCTTAACTCCAGACTTAATGCCCATGTATGACGTCTTGCTCAAATATATTTTTGAGCCTGGCATCAATTCCTGCAACTACCATTTAAAACATCAGTATAGAAATTCATGAATAACAGAAAACTTCAACACCAAAATTATTGCTATGATTGCAGCCCAAGAAAACTTAACAGCATTTAGATATCAGCTTAATAAACAACTGCAGTAGTTTGCACTAACTGACATTCACGTAACAAGTGTAAAAAGTTACATCTCAGATTTGCTGCAACATATAGGTTTTGATATTTCCCAATTTCCCTGACTTTTTCCTGACCAACATTTAGATTTTTACTGACTTTTGAAAATGCAATAAAGAGACAAAGTCCGCCATTCAGCATGAGAAGGGGGTGAAATATTGGCATAAATGCATGACTAGGAGAGTATTTATCTTATAAACAAAAATTCAGGTACAATTTCTCCAGAGCACATGAGTTTAAGTAAAAATTAAATTAAAACTAAAATAAAATGTTGTAAATTGCACATAAAAATATGGTACATCAACAATAAAAAAAGATGATATATTGCAGGATATGATCTGCACAAGAAAATCCACATTAACCAAAATAACCCCAATAAGATGTCCTAAATGACCCATAAGGCTTCTGAAAAACAAAGACTTAAAACAATGTGATTTACTTCAGGAACATATTATGGCATAATAAAATGAACACTAACTAAACTAAGGTAAATGAGGGAGTAATAGACCATGTGCCATTAATTGGACTTTTATGGGATAACCGACAAAATAAGCCTTTCTCTGATCCAAATATTGTAAAGTAGTGGGAAATTACAATCCTACCATCTAACTATTAAGAATAAATGTAACCATGTTGAAAAAAGATACTGACATATTTGACCTGTAGCACTAGTCTTCTTTTGTACCACAAATTGCTTAAGAGACACTTCAGACATGGCTAAATTGAACTCGTAAGTTCCTTAAGTATTTCAATTGAAGGTCAAGGTCATATGTATAGTTTCCAAATGCCATAAAGTGCAAGCACAGTATCAACTAATATAATATCTTTGATACAACATGGCAACATTGCTTAAACATGTAATGCAACAAAAGAGAGTACACTGAAATATTTATACCATTGCAGTGATACGATTATACTGCATGTGAAAAATTACAATCAAATTTTAAAAAAGAGAAACACCTCTGCGAGATTTTGTTGTGCAGCCAAATCTTCTTGATTAATGAAATCTCTCAAATTTTGTCTTGGTGAAAACCCATACCTTTTACTGCAAAAATGTTAAATAAATATGTAAGTGACGTGTCACTTCCTCGCAGTCATATTTTCTTTAATTCAAAATGTTAGGAGTGTGATTCTTTAAATTACACACAACTCTATCAAACCCAAAGAATGGTTTCAAATCGCACTATTTATCTTTCCCCAAGGATATTCAGGAAAGTTATATGCTCATTCATCATCACTACACTGGCAAGTTATTTCAATTCATTAACATCCTCATCTTTCTCAAATTTTAACTTACGTTTTTGGGCATGCACTTGTACTTTAACTGATTAGTGTCATGTTCGTCTTCTTCTGATTCCCCATCCGGAGTGGATTAATCCCGCTCTGGAGGACGCACATCCACTGGTGAGACGCTGGGGAGCTGAACTTGAGACACTGGCCTCTTTGATTCGCAAGTAATGCGTAACGGATTACTCTCATGAGCACTCTGCCCATTTGCGTCTTACTTAATTCGTGTGTAGTGACTCCGGCACTCCTTTATTTAGTCGCCAGCTCTTACCAAATCTGAAAAAAATAACAATCGTATGAATAAATGAAGTACGTTGGCTTAGGACTTTGGCAAACGATCAGGATATTGATATTTAAGTACCAGTTAGAGCCGTCCATTCCTCTTCCTGCGATCCTGCTTCATCCAGGAACCAACCCTTTCCGGTGCTCCCCATCGATGAGCAGGCAATTGTTAATTCAGGTTTACAGCCTATTAAATATAGTCACATTTAACATTGCAATAACTTAAGTGCATTAGAGTTAAAATGCTGTTTCAAAAGAAGCAAATATATGGAAACTTGCCTGATATCCTGAAAATTTTGGCTTCAAAAACTGGGTACTCGAGAAATCGTAAGATTTAACTCTCACTTCAGCCCTCAATTTTAGGCAGGCATCGTTGGCCGAACTTAGCAAATCTTCATCTTCAATCACTTCCAACGTGTCGTCTGCCCTGTACTTCACAAGGAGATATTGGTGTTCAGAGGATTTTTAATTACTCATACCACTCATACTGTAGAACTACAGGTCACTTTCCTCGCGGTAACTAATTACGCACACTCTGCGACATTCTCACAAAACAATAATGGCGGCGCCCGGCGGCGCCCGTGGCAAGAACAAAGTACGACATGGAGGCGACTGCAGACCACCTAATAGTTATCAACATCACACAAGATATTCCACATCGAGAAATTTTTTCGGAATTTTTTATGCTGATATTTCACTTAATAGTTGATAACTCTTCATCCTTTATATACATATATGTAAAATACATACCTCTTCGAGATTATACAGATCACTGGGTTTGCTACTAAGCAATTGAGAAACGTCTGGGAGACATTGTCGTGGCTCCCCTGTCTGGAAGACTACGAACCTTGCTACGCCTTTCATGATGTTCGGAATGCCAAAGGCTGCTAGGTATACGTCGTAGTTAGGTTGAATAGGCTTTAGTTAAGATGTAAAAAATTAATTTAAATTCATTATTATCAGCGGATCAAATATAAGTTTAGACAACACAGGCTAAACTATCATTGTAGTTGGTGGAGTGGCTACGGTCGTGGGCTCACGTGTGAATGGTCGTAAGGTCAACTCACTTCATCGGAAATTTTTTTTCGTCTCGGTTTCATTAATTCTCATTTTTTTCTATTATTTTCTATTGCAGCAGGTCTCACCGGACGAGGGAACATTTTTCTTACCCCTATCTTCGATATTTTTTTTGACGTCTTATTCCGAACGCGGTAGCGTGACATAGGCCCGTATTCATAGTCAGGTCTTGAGTCGATCTCAGCTCAAGACTGAGATGAGACTGAGACCGCCATCCGTATTCATAGTTGTTTCTCAGCGCGATCTCAAGACTGAGATCGGCTTGAGACCAGCGATGCGCGGTTATTTTGGATATCGTTATTTTTTATACCGGAAAAAGTGACGACTCCGCAAGAACGGTGAGAGTAAACTTAAAATTATGGCGGGAATAAACAAGCCCTTTTCTGTAGAAGAAAAGCAGCTTCAATTCAATTGCGAGCATATCCATCTATTATAATACAGCAATTTTATTTGTGGCTTTAATTATTAGTGCACAAATAGCCTTCCACATTAATTAATATCAATTATGATTGAACAGAAACTTGTAAAAAAAATTAGGTGAAGTGAAGTATCGCTGGAGTTGTAATGACCTGGTGACTAATATACTGGTGAAACATAATTTTCATGTTTATTAACGGAAGGAAAAGAACCTATGTGTGCTAGATTAACTATCCATGTACAACTCAAAAGATTGCATGATCTTAATGCCTAGCATGAACATTGTATAGCCTTTATAACAAATACCTATGATATATAATAGCACCAATGGACGTAATGATAAACTGGTTAAAATTAGGGATATTCATGAGTTCCGCGGAATTCAAATTACCAAGCATTTATTGTACATATAGTGTAGGTAAAAAAAGCGGGATTTCAGCTCTTTAAAAAAGTTGGGAATTCACTGAAAGTCACAACATTAATTCACTATTAGTTCATCATTACATTGATAAGATAAGAGCAATGTGACGTATTTTTAGTAAACAATCAATGAAACTGCCTCAATTTTCTTTTGCAATGAGATTATGATATTTAAATTAATTGCTGATAAAAAACTAAGATATCGGTGTGCAGCAAGAGAGAAGAGGCCAAAACCCACATTAAACTAGGGAAGCCAAAACTGGAAGTGGTGAAAGAGTTCTGCTGCTAGAAAGCCGAGTAACTAACGAACATAAATATATGGTGGAGTTGGCTAAGGAGAAGATGAGACTGCTTGAGGAGGAAATAAAAAGAGTGGCGTTTGAGGTTGAGGAGAGGAGAAAAGGGGAACTCCATAGGCTTCAAATGGCAATATTACAAAAGCAACTTAGCAAATGTAACCATTTTCAGAGATAATAATTGATTAAATTGAAACAACCTAGTTTTATTAACTATTGTAAAAATTGCTTCATTTACAACCCTATAATGAAAAATGATTTGAATAAACTACTGCCTAATAACATTTCCACATAGTAATTTTGATTTTAGATGGGTAATGCCTGGTGGTTTTGGGCTGCATGGGGCACAGGTACTGTGTTTGATTCGTCATCCATTACATTTCATAGATCTTGATAGTGTGCCCCAATATTGTGCAGTACAAGCAACAAACTTGTGTTGTCCTCATATTTGCTACAATTTTTCTTCGAAGACACTGGAACTTTTGTTTCAGAACTCCTTTTCAATGATATTCCTTGTCCATATGTTGGCTAAATTGCACCTGGAAAATAAGTTTTTTGTTACCAAAGAGCGTTTATGTCTTTCGCGAATTAAAACTACGTTATATATAGTGGAATATCACATGCATTTGAGCTGCGCTCTGTTTAGTTTTCCTAACACTCAAGAAAGTTAGCCACATATTTACTAAAGAATGATTAGTATGTGGTGAGACATTTCACTTTATTTTCTTATGGTAATTACTAAAGAATTGATACTTTTTTATAGGTGCTTATCCAAATAATTAACCTATAATTTATAATAAATTAATGAACGATTATAGGTTCTGTTTAATTTTCTTTGCAATTATTTCTTATTCTCATAGCTTATTAATGTTTAAGACTGCTTTGATTCTAGCCAATGTGCAAATCCCACATAATTTTTAAATTACTAATTACACCAACATATTAAATATCGGCAGTGTTCTCTAATTATACTATTAATGCAGGGTAGTTGTGAATATTTGGACATGCTGTGAACTTACTACCACTGGCAGGAGAGACAAGAAGAAATGTTGCAACATAAAGTTTTCCTGCTTCACGAACAAAGTATTGACACAGTATTGTACTCACTAAATTCACTTTCTGTTAGCTAATAGAATTTAATTGTATAGGTATTTCTATTTATTTCACCTGCCATGGGTAGTGAATTCATATAATGCCAAATATCCTCAATCACTCGTTAATAACTATCTTTCTACTGCATTTTTTGCATAATTTATGAATGCTGACTCATTGCCGATGCCATTACTTCCATTTGTGATATTGGCATTGGCTGTGTATGTTTTATGCAATCATATTTTTCATTCCGTACATTGACTACAAACACAAAACCTAAAAGTTAATTGTGGGAAAATTATCAATATTGGCATCAGAATAGCGCTAATATATAATGTGAATCAGACAGCATAAATATATTTATACACACCTGCAGAAAGTCTCCGGTTGCATAAAATCTTAGAGCAACTAGCAGTCGTAGCATTTCTGGAACTGGAAGACCCCTGTTTCACTGGCCCTCTTCGATGTCCACAATGGAGTAGGTAAATACCATTTCAAACGGTGTCTTCTGAACATAGGCGCCGTCTGTAAAATTCCTCGTCCGAATAATATTCCATGGGGTTCTCATTGTCACTAATATATCGCTTCGGTACTCTCTCTTCATCTTCGTCCAAAAAATTCATCATTTCCTAAATCATGGTACAAAACACCGACCATTACCCATCTAAAATCAAGATCACTTCACCAAGAATCAAATTCGAGGATGTCAGAGTCAGAAAATATAAGAAAACAGGAGAGTTACAAATATGAAACTGATCGTAATCGTCATCCAATATAGTGACTTAAATTGGTCAAAATTGCAACGGGAAACGATCTAGTAGAACAATTTCTTACCTGTGTTAAGCGAAGCCAAGATCAAGAGCGTATTCCAAAAGATATATCCACATCAAGTGAGAATGAAGTCTTGACCCGGTGGAGCACCCGTGAAAACTTTGTGAATTTTATGCGCACCAGATCCGGGAAAGCACCAGACCGTACTTTACAAGAGTAATCGTCGTCAAATAATGTAAATAATATCACCAAAAACCCTAATTATACAAAAAATAGTATATAATAGCCAAGAATAATTGCATTAGCGCTCGAGCGTTCGTTCACCCAATGTGTTTTCAAGCGGTATCCCAAACAAATAACAACAATCGTATTCACCCGTCAAAGTAATTAAAATGTGGTTTGCCTTTATTGTTAACAACAAATAAGTTAAAATAACTCCAAAACGTCGAAGCGTATGGAATATAAATGAATCTAAAAACGATATTCGGTGTTACGCCATCAGCCATATTGGTGCAAGTTGGTCTTGAGATCGGCTCAAGACTGCCCCATCGATGTCTTGGCAAAATCTCCAATCTGGCTCAACGCGATCTCAAGTCGATCTTGAGATAGTGACTATGAATACGGAATCGCACAAATTCTCAAATGGATCTCAAGCAAATCTTGAGACTGGGACTATGAATACGGGCCTGAGGACTGCTAGTGAAAGGGGGGAGGGGAGGTGGAAAAGTGGGTTTGAAAAGAACCAGTCGTACCTACACCTACAAGTCTCCCCTGTCCAAATACGTGGTCGACGTACGGCAAAGCCATGGCATACTGCAATAGCAAGGGAGCGCTTGGACAAGGGGGAGAAGAAAATAAGAAGTCCGAAGCATTGTACATACATCGGCTTCTCGGAAAAAGCCATTAGCCTCGGGGCCGGAGGTGGGGGAAGGCTTCGGCGCTTATACAGTAACCTTTGTTGGAAAAATACAATGATATTTAATGTTTAAGCCAGAGACTGAATTTTCCAATGATATTTATTGTTTTAATCGTAGCAACCAAAATTTTCCAATGATTCTCATTGTATTTACCCAAAACTTTTTTTACAGTGCACTGTAAGTTTCTCGCGAAGTTAGCATCATACATGGATAGACAGTAATATATGTAGGCTGGATAGGAGACTTCTTACATGAACGCGTTCAGAGGGTGGTATTAGATGATGTTAGCTCAGGCAAAGTAAAAGTTACATTAGGTATTCCCCAGGGGAGCATCATAGGCCCAATTTTATTTCTTTTTTACGTAAATGACTTGAAAATAGTAGCTAAAAATAGAAAGATCCGTCTTTTTGCCGATTTTGCGGTAGTGTATAAGGAAATTAGGAATAAAGAGGACAGTCAGTGTTTAGCTAAGGATTTAGATGCGATTGATGATTGGTATGATAGTTGGCAGCTAGAATTAAATTTGAAAAATACGTGTTAATCTTTCCCCGGAATAATTGTTGCATCAAAGAAAAGAAAATATCTAACGTAGACTGATAACCTTTTTTGGGGTTACCCGCGTTTTGAGTTAAAAAGTAGCCAACATTTCTTTCTCATTTGCCGGAGACATCCTCAGGGCTAATGTGTGACCGGAGCATCATGCATCAATTTATGAGGTCATGATGGTGAAGGGGGGGAAGGGGAAGGAGGTGGGAGAAGAAGGGAGTTGTGGAGAATTCTGGAATGTTCTTTCTTTATTTTTAGCTATAAGCGGAAGCCAGGAACTACTGATCGCTTGCCCTTGGTCTCGGTTAAAATTCCTGCCTTGTGTTTCCTTATTTCTAGGGCTTCCCTAAAAATCCTTGTTTTGAAATGTCTGTCCTTGGCCAGGATTATCGGCTTCTCGATGTCGTGGCCTTGTGCTGCATGCTCGGCGACTGCTAACTTCTTTTGGTGCCCTAGGCGTATGGCAGGACTATGCTCTTTGACTCTCGTCTTAATCGCCCGCCCTGTTTCACCCACGTAGACCTCATCACATGTTTCGCATTTCAGCAAGTATGCACCTTCTGTTTCTAATTTTTCTTTTCCTTTCACATTTCTTATGATGTCTCATATTTGTTTCCTAGGTTTAAAGATTGTCTTTATACCGTCCTTTTGTAATATCCTGGATATCTTGTCCGTTGTTCCTTGGATATACGGAAGGTATGCCTTTTTCCGATCTTCTGTGTTTTTCTCTTCTGGTGGCTGGGCTTGAGGTCCTAATTTTCGTGAGATATCTCTTCTCTATCTCTCTTTTTCCATATCCATTCTTGGTCAGGATTTCTGTTAGTTTCTCTAGCTCCTCATCACTATGTTCTTCATCGCTGAGTGTGATGGAACGATGAATCATCGTTTTCTTCACTCATTTGATTTGTGCAGGGTGGTGGTGCGATCCCGCATATCCTGCAGACATTGGTTTGTGTTGATAGATTTCCTGTACACCGTATGTCCCAGTCTTCTCTTCTGTTTACCAGGACGTCTAGGAATGGCAGCTTCGCTTCTTGCTCTTCCTCCCTAGCGCATTGTATGCGGTGATCAATATTATTTAGGCACTTATAATATTCTTCTAATTTCCTTCGTCCGTGTCTCCATACCACGAAGGTGTCGTCAAAGTACCATAACCACATCGATGGCTTGTATGTTGCATTATCTAATGCGGTGTTTTCAAAGCTTTCCATAAAGATATTGGCAATGGCCGGAGAGATGGGAGACCCCATTGGAGCGCCTTCCGTCTGTTCGTAAAATTCTTCCTTCCACTTAAAATACGTCGAATTGATGCATATTTGTGCCATGTTTGCTATGCTCCCATCGAACGTATCTCGAACCACCTTGATGGCTGCTTCCCTGGGTATTTTGGTGAATAGTGTAACCACGTCGAGGCTAACTAAAATGTCCTCTGTCTCCAATTTTAATCCTAGGATGCGGCTAATGAAATTCTGCAAGTTTTTGACTTAGTAGCTTGCCTTTTCGACCTCCGGCTGAAGGATGGCGGCATTGTATTTGGCCAAACTACATGTGGGCGAGTCAATAGCGCTTATAATTCGTCTTAATGGAACTCCATCCTTGTGAAATTTAGGTAGACCGTAAATACACGGAGTCTTAGGATCTTGGGGCGTAATGTGTCTTCGTATTTGTTGGTCAAGGATACTCATCTTGATGATCTCTGAAGTTTTTCGTTTAATTCCTCCTGTGGGGTCCTTGTGGGTATACATCAATAGTGAATGTTTTTTTATCTTCACCCCCTGCCACACACCCTCGTGGTGGCTCGCAGGGTATTACGTAGATGTAGAAGTTGTATCTTTGGTAGAGACTTGGGATACGAAATCGTCAACGCTTGCATATACAGTACTCATATGTGTATGCGTCAGGCAATGTTTTAAATAAAAATATTAAACTAGATTAGCTTTCTCACCATATGGTCTCTGCCGACAGTTCCGGTATTTTTTAAAAATCAATTACTGAACATAAACTTACAATCAGTTTAAAACTTCTCAAAGTACTCTCTCCAAACTCGATTCACATTTTCCAATGCTCCACCCACTCGTCCCTGGAAGGCCTCATTGGGGACCCCTCTTAGACAGGCCGGCGAAGCTTCTTTTAACCCCTCCAGTATCTCGTGGTGGTGTCCTTACAAAGTTCTTTTTATCTACATCAACATAATACCCTACAGGCCACCTCAAAGGTGTGTGGCAGGGAGTGAATTCTCACCAAACATGCACTACATTTCATGCATTTAAAAGGATTATTATTAATATATTAGTCTAAATTGCAAAATTAAAAAAGATAAAAATAGCAAACTACGCTTGCAAAACGTGCTGTTACTTGGGTTAGCTTATACTTTATACCAACATGCAGCTACCAACGTTATCCATTGCTACACTCGTACTGGATATATTTACCGTTGTTCATATCCCTAATTGTATGTACGAGGAAAAAAGGACATTTTGAATCTGCCAGTTCGGTAATCAATTTCTCTAATTTTGTGATTACGGTCCTGTCTACCATAGTAAGTTGGGGTTCGTAAAATATTTTTAACGTCATCACTGAAAATATGGTCTTGGAATTTGTTTAAGAGATTAGGTCTAAATTTCAACCTACGATCTGACAATGATTCCCAATTTAATTCATTTAATAGACTGGTTACGCTAATATAACTATCGTATCGTCCCTTTACAAATCTTGCCGATCTTCGCTGCACACGTTCAAGCTCATTACTTAGACCGATTTCGTAGGGATGCCATAGACTGGCAGCATATTCCAAATGAGGTCTAACAAGGGAGAAGTAGCTGATGCGCTGTTCCTTTATGTCGTCGGTGAGAACTTCGGGCAGACATTAACGTCAAAATCCTCGGTTAAAATGAAGTGAGCAAATGATTAGGGCACGGTACTTCCTTTGGATAGCATCCGGACACTGATGATTTATAGATTGCGGTCCAAAATTGTCGCACTTTTTGGACCGTATCGTCAGTTTTTTTCGTCAACGGCCTCCTTCTTTCCTCTCGTGCCACTCAAAAGTTCGGTTCTCTGACATTGCATCCTCCTCGAAGCCTTGCCTAAGCATTTTTATACAATTCGCGCCAGCCTTACTCAGTGTAATGCAAAATTTAATTATGTTACGCGATGATGTTATTTTTTCTCCCTCGCAACTCGTGCATTGCGATGTTTACAAATAAGGATGAACGATGACGATTACAACGATGACTTTAGTTTCCAAATATTTAAGACATTCAACCTTTACCTCTTTTTCCTCGCATATTTCAGCTGATACCTTTACACTTCAAAATTATTAACGTTCCCCTGCGTGTATTTCTATTCGTTTAGCTTATATACAGGCATCACGCACCAAGAAATGCAATCAACCGTGGAACGCCATGCTATGAAATGATTAATTGTACACATCTGAATAAGTTATCGCTCATGTTAACCCCTTTCGTAGACAACTTCATGCATCCAAATAGAATACATACAAGTATACATAATGAATTTGTTGCTCTTATCAAAATTCAGTAATTTTATATCCGATATCCCAAGTTTGCCATATTCTGCTGTTTGTGAAAGGAGCTATTTAAGGGATTAATGCTGAAAATACTTTTAACGCCGTCCTAAGGAGCGAATACGTAAAAAATAACACGAGTCGAATTTCCTGCGAATGTTTGCTACTTCTTAGTTATTTAATTTCTGTATTTATATTTTCTGCACGGAAAGGTAAACACATAAAATAAATATATAAGCGTACGTACTCAGGATTCAGGGGTAAAGCAAACTACTTAACACCATTATTGAACAACTGAATCAGTGGAACGTGGTTAAACACCTAGTAAAATACATAACAGTGTGATTAAATAAATATCGTTGCAACTAAGAATCATTTCCGATCCATATAATTCGATCCGGTCTCTTGGTCTTCAAACACTCTACGTCCATTTCCACTTCCATTTTGAAACAAACCTTCCTTCTACCATTACTTGCGTTCACACGTCCTTAAAATACCAGTAACTAGCCAACCATAAGTAACTCAATCGTGGTAGAACAGTTTACCAGGGTTAGCGGCAACTTACGTTCACACGGTCAATTTCCAACCATGGCAAGCCTTACCATCGTAAAAGCTAGTAGTGTAAATGGGGCATAACCGCCGCAGCGTGGAAGGGGCGCTCACCACACGAGCACCTACAGAACGAGCATCACCCGCCATCAGACAAAGTATAAAGGTGAGGGGGGAACGGATCCAGGCGGCGGTGCGGGGGAATCGTAGTCCTCAACGCGAGTCAAGAGTGTCGTGACGGAGCGGAATTGCTAGTGTAAATCTGGCCTTTGCTGATTCTGTTTCAGAAGTGGAGCAGAAATATCGGTCTGCTACGTGTATAATCGGAGCATTACTGTTCCTGATTCGGGAGTTTCGGTTTTTACCCAAGGGTCTTATTTATTTGTTGATTTGTCTTATTCATGCAGTTGATGAAGCGAATCGGAATGAGTTCCTTGCATCACTGTCTTTGAGTAGAGACCACAGACTACGGCTGGAAGCCGATACTAGGACTCAATATCTTAGCCTGTCGTGGTTGTCCGAAAGGCGCAAAAGACAAACGGCGTCCTTATTCGGTCAAATATGTAAGTTGAGGGCTAATACCTGTCGAGAAAAAGTAGCAGAAAGGATATTGTTCCCAACTTTTCGAGGGAATAAGGCCACTTCTTACGGTAAAGCGTTTGAAAGAAATCCTGTTGCAGAATACGAGAAGATTAGCGGAAACACCGTATGGCCTGCTAGTCTTTTTGTGGATGAAACCTTGTCTTTCCTTGCTGCAACACCTGATGGAGTTCTAGAAGATGGCATAGGCATAATTGAAGTGAAATGTCCAATTACTTGCAGGGATTTGTGTCCATCGGAGGCGGCAGGACAGAAGAAACTAAACTTTCTTCAAAAGAGTGGGGAGAATGTCACGCTAAAGCAAAAGCATCAGTGTCATTACTAAATACAAGGACAGTTGCACCGTAGTGACAAAACGTATTGCGACTTTATCGTTTGGAGCCCATTAGGCATTTACATTGTGCGTATTAATAGAAATGATCTCTTTTGGAAACACCAAATGGAACATAAATTAGAAAAAAATTTTATGGAGGTACTTCTGCCAAAAATACTTCGCCTAAATATCAATTGAAACGAATTATTTAATGCTTAGCCATTACGTAACCCTAACCTACTGTTTTTCTTGATCTAATCATCCTTACGCTTTACCCCACACTATTTACCTTACAGGTCGCTCTGCACAAGTTCGTACGAATCAATGGTTTTAATCTTAGTCCAGACCCAAGCTGTAAACTCTTTGCAATTGGTAACTTTTCTCTCACTGGGTTCTGGTAATGAAATTGTGATGTTTTGAGATCAAACCATGACGAATAACGAAAACATTGGTGGTAAGAATGAAGAAACAATGGAAGGCAAGGGGACATTCTGGAAAATTGTGTAAATGCACGATCGAATAGTATATTCGAGATAATTGCGACATCAAAGTTACGCGATCCGTTCACATCGTAAAGCCGATCATATGCGAGGAATTCTTCATTTTGCTATAAAGCCAAGTACATCCCTACAAAAATTTGCGCCCAATACGACACAAAGCAATTCGCACACTCTCAGGACGGTCCGTATGATCCGGATATGCTTAAAATGACAATTTTCAATAATTAGTTCCAAATAACTTGAAATATGTAACGGAGTCACCGATACTCTAGACCCCGCGTCGCGAAGCCGGGCCGTGAACCGCGATCGAAAAATTGAGTTCGATTTCCCAAGATTTTTCCTTTGTATTCTTGTAATATATTTAGTAAATACCTTGATGGAAGTTTTCGGGATGGAAATTTTCTTAAACGAAAGATATTGTCTACTTTATGTCAAATTTTTCCCGGAAAAAGGTTCCGCCATTTTGCAACGTAATACCACACTAATATTAACCAAAACCTTCGAAACTAAAGGACAATATAGATCAAGTACCATATTACCGGAATATAATGTTTTTTACTTCATTCAAATCCTTACAAAACTCTACCAGCAGCTTAACTCAAATATTTCTGAAGAAAAACGAAGTCGGGCGTGTTTTTGGAAACTTGGTCATGTTTGAGCCTCTGTATATCAAAAATTGATGAGATATTTCAAAAATGACTTAATGTTCCATGATCAGCAATCAATTCTCAGTGCGCATTCCAAGTTTCAAGTGTATACCTCAAAAGAAGCAATTTTGGATATTTGTAAGGCCTATTCCGATTTCAGACCACTCTGCGTCACTGACGGCCTTTTCCGTACACCCTTGATGAAACGCTGGCAGCAGTGCATGAGAGTACGTTTGGCTGCCTACGACGAAGGCATCGATGCAAAGGAACCGCCGAAATGTATCCCGCACACAGAAGGCGGGCAATTCTCGCTTTCACCGCTAAATATCCAGTTAGTGCAAGGGTTGACTGCCAGAGTGCTAGAGTCCGAGGCTCAACAAGTAATTTAATGGGAATGTCGGCTTATTGTTCCGTATAAAATAGCCCAAAGTTACAGTTTACGATGAAATTACATCTTGCATTCAGGGAGCACACACTCTGCTAAGGATGACACCTAATGCGTGGTGTTTTCAAAGATATGATATTTTTTAATGCACTATCCACCGTACATACTTCTAAAAATGATTATCTCTTGCCATTACTCCACCGTTTCCCATCTTTGGCTGGTACATAAAATTTGTCAAAGAACTAGTATATACAGCAGAATACATCAGCCCCCGGTTTTTCCAGCAATAGCTACATCTACATCTACACGATACCCTGCAAGCCACCGCGAGGGTGTGTGACAGGGGGTGAAGATCACCAAGCATGCACTACCGATATGCAAACAAGCAACTATAGTGTCTCATGCAACTAGATTGTTAGTATCTATAGTGTTTAAGGGATAAATGCATGCCTCATGCAATACAGACGACTCTAAAGTATTTCCCCCACCTATTCCTTTGCTATGCTGCCTATTCTGTTCTCTTATAATACTCTTATAGTATCTACCTTTGATATTATACCTTTAGTCATCTTTGGCCAGAACCTTAATGTTTGTCGAAGAGCCATCAGATACAACACAATATATTACAGACGCTGATTTTTCCAGCAATAAAGCGTTGATGATCTACTGAAAGAGAGTAGCATCGATAGTAGTGTATATAGCAAACGTGACCCCAATTTTTAAAAGCGGTGATAGGGAACATCCATCTAATATAGACCAATATCATTAACGTCACTATTCTGTAAAATTATAGAGCATATAATAATAGTTGCATCAATAATCGGACACCTCGATAGCCAGGATTTATTGATAACAAACCGGCATGGATTCAGAACGGAACTGTCTTGCGAAACTCAATTAGGTCTTCTTGTTCATGATATTTTAGTTTCCGGAGAAGGTAACGTACAGGTAGACGCAGCGTTCCTTGACTTTAGAACAGCGTTTGACAAGGTTCCCCACTGTAAGTTTCTCGCGAAGTTTGCATCATACATGGATAGACAGTAATATAAGTAGGGTGGGTAGGAGACTTCTCACATGAACGCGTTCAAAGGGTGGTATTAGATGGTATTTGATGGTGTTATCTCAGGCAAAGTAATAGTTACATTGAGTGTTCCCCAGGGAAGTGAGATAGACCCAATTTTATTTCTTCTCTACGTAAATGACCTGAATGAATGAATTCCGGTGGTGCCTGTCACCACTTTGTCCAACATTTCAGACTGGGTTTCGTGGTGTTCGAGCAATTCCTGGCACTTCAACAGGCGCTGTTCCTGTCGTCGGTGAGAACTTCCGGCACCATCTCGGCGCACACATCAATTTTTAGCCAATCCGCGCCAGCTTTACTCAGTGTAATCTAAAATGTAATTGCGCGCTTCGCTGCTCCAAATTCTCCGTCATCATCATTCATGGATCTCTCCATTGTCCTGGTTTGCCCAGCCGCGTTGGTAGTCATGGGTTGACGACAGTTTCGCCGGGATTCCACCTGGCGTCTTCAGGTGGAAGTGCCGATATCGGCATTTTGGCTGCGTTTATATAGCCCTCGTTCTCTCGCCGCTGCGCTGTGATTGGCCGGTTTCTGGAACACTCTCTTCCAAGCGTTAGTAAGATGGTATCCGTCTTCCCGGTTGAAGAATGGAGAGATCCTCGAATCCAGAACGCCACGGAAAACTAAGATCCAACATTCTCACTCATCATTTTTTCGACGAGGGTATGGTGACTCACTTTGCGATAAACACGATCTTCACTTAATAACACGATCTTCACCGTCCACAGTCACCTGCCCTTAGGTGATTGCGGACGGTGACTGCATCCTCGATCCTTACCACTTTTTCCACCAGGAGCGGCGCCGAGCAAACTTTCGTGAAAACGTACGTAAATTCACTACCGGAACTTTTGGGACAGACCCTTTATGTTTTCCCCACTTATGCTTTATACTTTCGCGCACATTCATTTAATCTGGAAATAGCAAGCTATTCAATCTTGAATTACCTTCTTCTTAGGTTCCTAGTAACTTTACAAAAACTATGGATCAAACCCACAATCCTCATCTTGGGCCAGTGACCTAATAAAAGGAAACACTAAATTCATAAAATTGACGAGAACAATGTAATAGGAGATCAACGTTCTGTGAGAATACATATTAAATTTATAGCCATATGATGTTCTTTACAATAGTCCTCACCATATTCAAAGGAAGAATGTAGTTACTCTTAATAATGAATTACTCTTTAGAAGAAGTTGGCTGGATTTTCCGCGACTCATTTCTCCATCGAACACGCGCCCGAGCGAAGAGAAAGCCAGGATTCTTTTAAAGAGTACTTGGGAAATGTGATGAGAAGACAAAAGAGCGATGCTACTGCGATGCGATCCGAATGAATTAGGGTTGATGAGAGAACTAGACAGTGTGCAGCGTAGAGCAGCTAGGTTCGTCAAAAGGTGTTACGATAGGTTGAGTAGTGTATCAGAATTAATACAAGCATTAGGGCAGGAGTCATTATCAGAGCGTAGGTTAAGGTACATATTATATCCATTAGAGATATTTCAATCGGATAACTTTACTGAAGATGTTAGGCATATATTCATAATGGAATTTTTCCCCCGTACTATAAGAGAACAGAATAGGCAGCATAGCAAAGTGATAGGTAAGGGAAATATTTTAGAGTATTATGTAATGCATGATGCATGTATCAATCCCATAAATACTATAGATACTGACAATTAGGTTGCATGAGACCTATAGTCGCTCATATGCATGTTAGTAGTGCATGCTTGGTGATCTTCACCCTCTGCCACACACCCTCGTGGTGGCTTGCTGGGTATCGTGTATATGTAGATGTAGATGGATGGCGCCATAATTCATCACGGCATATGAGCTCTCGTCCAATCATATTGCTCTGGTAGTAGAGTCTTTCCTTTGCGCTCCGGGAGTCGTAGGGAGTGGACATTGTCCAAGCGAAGCAAGACGACTCGTGTCCTCAAGGGAAGGATTCTCGAAGGGATCACACTAATGCCCCCCCCCCCTCCCCTAACGCCCCCCCTGAGGCCAAGGATTAAGCCGATTACCCCTCGGACGGGGACAAAGGACCAATTTATCTCTCTCTCCATGCATCCTTCCTCTCCTCGTGCTTCTCTAATCACTTTCTCTGTTCGAGGAAAGGGAGGCAATCGAGAAGAGGCCCCACCGAGGGCCCCAGAGGGCCCTTCGCACCCCTCGACCTCCTTTGTCGGACTGTTCGTGACTGTGTGTGTGGGCCAATGTATTTAATGATATAGCGCAAGCAGTTGGAGCACCATAGAACCGAAATATACCAAGGAGGTTCCACCGTGACCCCGCGATTCAAAATCCCGTAGAAGTGCTGTGTTATTTAATGAATAAACACCGATCCAGAAAAACACCTACATGGAAAATCATCTAATGGGTGATAACTTATACACAATAGTTCTATGAGTATGATGCTATTATATAGCGCTTGGTGTTGAATTCTATTTTTTTTACAAGCTCTTTTAACTCATTTTGACTTCGAATCATGACTGACGTGTTGTTACCACGTTTAATTTATAAAGTGAGAATAAATGCTCAATCACGATTATACGTATTGTAAAATAGGTTAAATATTTTCTTGCTTAGTATTAAACTATTCCCTTGAAAATACAACTTTTTGTTATGAATTTTATTAATATGGATATTTTTGAGGACTGTTTGGCAACAATGACGCTGCTACCATTGGTATTAATTACACCATGTCAATAAACTAATGAAGTATTTAAATGACATAAAAAAATATCAGAATGACCTTGGTAAGGTATATTCCTTAATTAAGTTAGTAAATAGGCTTGTAAGCACGTTCCGTCACTAATAACAACATATTGTGGCGTCTCTTTCATGTAACTAAGGTTATTCTGTTTTTTTTGAGCAAACATTTATTAATATTATGTAAACAAGTGTGGTAAGGCGAGCACTTTTTTACAATGCTAAATTCTACACAAAAAATTCGCATCTTATATTAGTTTTTCGTCAAAACGACATTTCTCTTTATATTATTAATCTGCAAATTTTACTAATACAGCCATACTCTGCCGCATAACCACATATAAAATAGGTGGCTGATTTTAAACGTCTTTTTTCTTCAAATATATGATGGAAAGGCATCATTATTTTATTGCCAATCGATAGAAGGGACAAAATTTTGTGTCCAGAAATTTTCACAAAAATGACATCTACTTCATAATTCGGTGGAGCCTCCTTAACACAATATTTTTCTTAGGTACATTACGTTACTTTGGTAACGTATTGGATGTATGTCTACGTCTACGTAAAACCAATGGAGCCACCGTTATGGTGTGTGGCATGGAGTGAAAATGACGAAACATGCACTATAGACATGCTACTATGAGATACATTAATACAGGTACATACTTCATGGGCACATTTAGTTATAAGGGTCATGTGCAACTAGGTGGCTAGTAACTAAGCATTGATGAGTTGATTACTGATTAGAAAAAACAATTTCCTGAATAAATTTATCGGCATTACCCTTAATGGAGGTGGTTATTGAAGATATTGATGCTTGGCGTGACTTTCTGTTGATCTAATACTAGTCATTATTGTTGGAGGACGAGAAAAGATGAGTAACTGTAGAAATCTAGGAAGAGAGAAATGCAGACTGCTCTCTCCATTCTGGAGGGAGCAGGAAGCGAATGTTTTGGGAGAGGTCATGAGGGGGGGAGGTATCAAAAATCAAGAGTGCGGAGTTGGTAGGCGGGTTAAGTACTTGGGGGGAAAAATGAGGTTACATGCCGTAAATTAAGGTGAAGTGTTGGGTGTTCAGCTAGGTGTAAAGAGAGCCTAGCCTGGTATTCTTGTTAATTATGTTTTGACAAATAAATATCTTGAACATTTCGTATTTTTCAAAATTCGAAATCCACGAGAGAATTAATTTATTTTAGGAAGACACATACATAATGCTAGATGTTTTGAAATCCATACATTTGCACCCCAAGGGAGTTTATTTTTTTTAATTGTATAATTCCTACCAAATCTTAGATTCAGAAAACATCATAATCCTCGATGTCGCTGTATCTTTGGAAATGCACATTTACATGCTGCTCACATCTTCGAACTTGAAAAACTTACGACATCCAAGGTCACTCACATATTATCATGAGATGCATGAAAGTTTTAGTAATTATCTTTTAAAATGGTCACAACCTCCCAAGACACTATGGTATATTAACTGAATGAATACATGCTATTGAAGAATTCGACTTAAAAAAATCAGTAACCCCTGGTTGTCTTGTAAATTGTGTACTTGCATAAATATTACTGAACACTTCGATTTTAAAAAGTTTTACAACCACAAAATTGCTGCTGATAACTAGGATTTAAAAACTCTAAACTTAGTATTGTATTTTAGGAAGGATTATTCATCCTGCTGAAAATTTAGATTCTAAGTATATCACAACACCCGCGAGCATTCCGGTAATTTTAATGTGATAATACATGTTGCCATTAATTTCCAATTTAAAAAGATATCATTCCCGAAAAGTTAAATGCATTTTAAGAATCTGCTATGTACAGAAAATTAAATTTTAAATAGATCAAAACCCCAGATGGTACCCTTGCATTTTTTATAGATTCATAAATATGGCAGGGAGATCACATTTTTACAAAATCACAATCTCCGGGAGTCTGTCGTATTATAAGAGTACGAATAATGCTGCTAATAACTTGGAGTTTAAATAGATTGGGGCCCCATGACATTTAATCCATTTATGCTGCTGAAAAGTTAGATCTCAAAAAATCAAAATCTCCTACCGGTGCTATATGTGAAGCTGATGCATGAATACTTATGAACACTTCAATTTTAAAAAGGTCACAACACCAGGTGTCGCTCCTTTCTTTTAATAATATGCATATTTCCTGATATTAACTTCGATTTTAAAATTACAACAACCCCGGGGGGCCATATGGTTATGAAGAACAGGAATGCAAGCTGTTGAGTAATTACTTTCTAAAAGGGTTAAAACCCTCGGTGGCACCCATGTATTTTTGTGATGATTCATAAATGTGCTGCAGTAACTTCATTTTAAATTATCACAGTCCACGAGGCTTTTCATGTGTCTCAATTCTTCCTCTTGCTAGTGGCGCTACAGCCGGGTGTGGGCCTGCTGCACTATTCCTCTCCAACTGTCCGGGTCTGCAGTCCCAGCTCGTCATCCTGCAATTCCCACCTTGTTCAGGTCATCCAATGTGCTGCCTTCTTCGATTATTGAACAACCTCCCTTTAAAAATTTGTTTTCGGATTTCATCTTCTAGCATTCTCTCAAAGTGGCCCAACCAGCGTACCCTGAGGGACTTGATGGACCTCACTACGTTTTTTCCTTCAATCAGCTGTTCATTTTCCTCGTTGTGTCTTATCCTCCAGTCTCCTTGCTCGTGCACTGGACCGTATATTCTACGGAGGGTCCGTTTTTCGAATGTCCTTGTAAGAGAGGACTAGACAATTCTAAATTCGCAGATCAATAATCAATAAGATTAATTTTTGACTGACATATAATCTTTCCTGGGGTAAACGCATGCGTAAAATAATGGGTCAAGCGAATCGTAAACTGGGATTCATCAAAAGAGCACTGGGTAAATGTGACGATCATGTACGAGAAATCAGCTACTTTTCCCTTGTAAGATCTCACTTGGAATATGCTGCCAGTGTATGGGATCCCTACGAAATCGGTCTAAGTAACGAACTTGAACGTGTGCAGCGAAGATCGGCAAGATTTGTAAAGGGACGGTACGATAACTATATTAGCGTAACCAGTCTATTAAACGAATGAAAATGGGAATCATTGAAAAATCTCAGGTTGGAATTGTTTAAGAGATTAAGTCTAAATTTCAAGACCATACTTTCAGTGATGACGTTAAAAATATTTTGCGAACCCCAACTTACTATGGTAGACTGGACCATAATCACAAAATTAGAGAAATTGATTGCCGAACTGACAGATTCAAAATGTCCTTTTTTCCTCGTAAAATTAGGGATATGAATAGCGGTAAATATATCTAATACGGGTGTACTAATAGATAGTATTGGTAGCTGCATGTTGGTATAAGGACTTGAAGCTAACCCAACTAACAGCATGTATTTGTATATTTGCTTTCCTTTTTTTATCTTTTTTAAAATAGTGAAGTTTAGAACAATATATAAATACTAATCCTTTTCTATGCATGCAATTTAGTGCATGTTTGGTGAGAATTTACCCCCTGCTACACACCTTTATGGCGGCTTTCGGGGTATTATGTAGATGTAGATGTGCTGTGTGTTCTCTCATCTGCTAGAGTCATTGTACTGGCTTTCGCCACTCCGTATGCCACTAACGGCCGTTATAATGTCTTAAACAGATTCACAGTCTGGGTTCTGTATATCAATCTGCTCATGATGATAATTTCCAATTGGCATAGAAGAGGTCCTGTTTCCGGCCTCTACTCGGTCCTGAGGTTACTGTCGCCGGTTAGTAGTGTGCCAGGGTAATTAAAGAAATTCATGCCTTGGAAGGTGTCTCCATCAATTGTTAGATCGTGGGGTTCTCTTCGGTCCTGCGTTCCAGGCATCATTATGTACTTTGCTTTATTTACATTAATTTTTAGACCTGTTCTGTCGGATTCCCCTTTCAAAATTGCATGTATCTGTTGTAAGTCTACAAGCCTTCTGGCCACAATCACTATATCTTCAGCATATTAATAATATTAATATTTAATAATGTTCCATGGCAAGCCACCTAAGAACAAAATACATAAGTTTACAATGAAGGAAAAGAAAACACAATCGGCTCACAAAAAATAAAAAAAGACAGAGGACTTATTTTTTTAGATTCCATAAATGCACAATTTTTCTGTATTCAGTAAGAACATGAAATTTTACAATGTAATACAATGAAATTTATAAAGAATTTACATTAGGAATCTTTAAACAAGTAGTTATAATAACTCATGCTGAACGATGACAAACTATTGTTTTTGATCAAATCAGTTGGCATGTTATTCCACAACGTTATGGCACAAACTAAAAATGAATGTTCACACACCTTACTTTTGAAGAAATTAGCGTAATATACCTGATTCTGATTCGTAATTTTTATTGTACACTCAGTAAGTTGTCTTTTGTTAAACATATTCATTTAATATGTTGGTCGCCTATTTTGGATCATACCAAATAAATGCACAGCCACGCAACATTTCCTCCTGATAGAGACTGTAAGCCATCCATGTTCTCAAAGGTGACGGCTAACAATACAATATTTTCTTAGATCAAATATAAATCTTGCATTTACGTTCAATAATCTCTACAGTTGTACCTTATTTTCCGTAGTGATATCATTATAAATCTAACAACAGTAATCCAAATGAGGAAATATCAATGGACATACCAACATTTTTCTGATAGCCTTTGGTAAAAAAATCTTATTAACTTTCAGCCGATATAATTTTTGGTTGATTTTTTTATAAATTTGTAAGACATTCTCTTTCTATGATGATCATTGGTAATGCTTACACCTAGATTCCGATCATTTGAGGAATATTTGAATTCATGGGTACAACTTTTATTTTTGGTGTTCTATTAATATCAATATGACATAACATGCGTGAGCTTCTCATGATTAGGGACTTTGTGTTAGTAGAATTTAGGATAGAATTTGTGGATTCAGCCCATACATTAAAGGCTGTGGTCACACAAAAATTCCATTCCAATTCCATCAAATGATGATTTTTAATTGCTGTCTCATATATGTTTGAGAAGAATTAAAAATGAAAAAAATGAATAAAAGCACACGTTTTTGAAGCTGCCGTTAGAGGTCCAAGGCACTCATGAGGAAACCTGATGTGAAATGTGAAAGACGCACAATTGTATCTGTTCGCATAAAACAAGCGAAGCCAGGGTTTGCGGTCAGGAGAGGATGTACGCGGCAACACTGCACGGCTTAAACAATGCCAGTCGCTTACCGAGGGAGCTCGCTTTCGTACATATATATATATATATAGCAATTTCAGGAAGCACGTGACGTGTAACACATGTATAATAGTCACTAGTTGCGACGACATAAAAAACACAGAAAACACAAAAAAGGGACACTCACAAACGAATAAAACAGGAGCTTTCGAACAGCGTTGCTGTCTTTCTCAACCAGAAAGGAATACTGAGAGGATATGGGGGAAAGGGTATTTAGGAGTGGAAGGGGAATGGAGGGGAAAACGGAGAGTCGGGGAGGGGAAGAAGGAGAAACGGGGAGGGGAAGTGGTGGGGACACATTGTAGTCACAATGAGTACAAGTGTCGGTTAAAAGGACACATTGAGCCCAGGGGGGGTGCATGCCCTGAGGAGGAGTATGCAAGTTTGTTCAAGTGTGTGCAGGTTGACGGCGGAATCTGAGGGGGGTAGGGAGGCAATAACGGAAACATTGAAACATTGATTGAAAGGCATGTCATGAGTAGACGCGTGTTTAGGTACTGGTAGTGATGAGTGCGGGGATGACGGAATACAGGAAGCACGGTGATTATTGACTCTTATGTTAAGAGGGGTGGTGCATTGTCCTACATAGAAGGCAGGACAGAAATTGCATTGGAGGAGGTAGATGATGTTGGTGGAAACACAAGTAGATGAAGGAAAAATTGGCAGAGACCTGAGTGTGGGAAGGAAAGAGGCAGGAGGAGAAGAGAATATAGGGCAAGTCTTGCATCTCGGACGTTTGCATGGAGAGGGGGGGACGTGGGTGTGTGGCACGGATTTGAGAAGCGGGCGGGTAGTTTTAAAAATGTTGCTTAAGTTAGGCGGTCTTTTATATGTAATGCGGGGACATTTTGGGAAAAGTTTTGAAGTGGAATTGTGGTCTGAAAGAATAGGGAAAAGATCTTGTAGGACTCGTTGTAAGGAATGTGCGCCAGGGAAGTAGGTGGTGAGTAGAGAAGGGGAATTGCGTTGTTTGCTGTGAGATGGTTGTGGGGTGTAAGGTTTTTTTAGAATTCTTTTTTGGAGAAGGTTTTCTGGGTAACCACGACGGAGAAGGGAGGTGTGTAGATTAGAAAGGTAAAAGTGTAGGTCGTCGGGATTGTTGCAGATCCTGTGTCCGCGGATGGAATATATATATATATATATATATATATATATATATATATATATATGGGTCATTCCACCCAAGTTCGACCAGATATTTGGCAAAATTGACCCTTGGGGTAATCGATTTCGACCAAATTTGGCAGATCGTCTTCATTTGATTACAAAACAAAAACCCCAAAGCCATTTTGTAATACATGCAACGGTTTACGAGATATTACAATGTTGTAAAACTAGAATTTTACAAAAGCGTCTTCGCGTTTGACGGCATATCTCCGGAAATAAGGAAGATAAAAATACATGCAATGACTCATTTTGAAGGTCTTGAATTGAAAAAGATAATTATTAGATTCTTTTATAAAATTTAAACAATTAAATAAAGTTTATAACAAATTCAATTTTTCAAATCGATTTTTGACGATGTAGCTATGCCTTCGATTTTCCTCATTTTTTTATATGTTGTAGATACAACCCTTCTCTACAAGCTTAAAAAATTTGGTAGGGGTAATATTTCATTTAAGAAAGAAAAAAAAATTGAGTGAAGGCGTAACGCTGGCCTCCCGCCGCGGCGGCGTCCGGCTCTCGCGCCGAACTTTCAGTAGTCGGTTCTCCAGATCTCATCAGCGCGCTTCCTTTGCTATCCTCTTTTCGCCAATTTTAACTGCATACCGACCCCTTGATTCTCTTTACCCTTGTCATTCGCCACTTGCTTCCCACTGAAGTGACCGCCGCTTTAGAATCCAGGATTAGCGACAACATGCTTAACAGCGGGGGCGACCATGGGCCCACCAGCGGCCGTGCTCGGAGGACAATAGACAAACCTCGCTCCGTCTTAGACCTCCAATGCTACTTTCCTCTCTTCCCCTATCCCATTTTCCTCGCATACCCTTTATTATGTTCTAGGAAACATCTTTGTAAGTATTGCTCCCAGTAGCCGTCGCCCACCCTCACACATTCACATATTAACCCCTGGTAAAAAACAACGGTAAAGGCGGGTAGCCACCCATGCTTGCCATTCAACGGAATATTTGTTTCCTTTAAGAAACGATTGCCTTTCTGGACTCTTTTGCCCTCAGTCATCACCACGTTTTCCCCTCTCTCCTGAAGTATTGAACTGTAAACTCTATTACTATAATGCATGAAAAACGTTTCCTCACGTGAGTGGGAACAAACGTGTATTTTCTCAATTTTCTGAAACAATAGTTTATGGTTGGCATGAAGTTGAACTTTTTCAAATCAACATTTCTTTATTTCAAATTAATTTTATAAATCTCTATATTTTTTTTTTTAAATGTCACATTTAAATTAAATTTTGTATCTAAATAACCATAGTTACTGATTTTTCCTTTAAATTAAATTAAATTTTAATTGAAATTGAAAGTAAGCATACATTATTTAAGTTAGAGTATTTAGCTTGTATGCATATCGTTCCATCATTTTTCCCTTTAGTTATTTAAAGCAAGTGCTTAGAAAACAATTGCAGGATTAATTAGAGCTGCTTAAATGGCCGGAAACTCATGTATCCTTTTGTTTTCTCTGATGAAACATTGCTGTGCTGGCTGTTTAAATCACCGAGGGTGATTTCTTCTTAGCTGCAGACCTAAAAGATGAAAGTTAGATTTAGCCATGGAATTAATATTGCCTAGTCAATTCCGGGTGCGAAATGTACTCACCTTCTCACTGGACCTTGTAAAACATCTGTACTCTCCTCCAAACACACCAAATCAGCATCAGAGAAGTGGAAAGTAATTCCCTCGGATGCTTGGGAGAGACTTTTCAATAATAAGTCTTTTCTGGATTGTGGAATAGCCGCATGGAAAGATCGTATACCTTCCACAGCAGGTGCCTCCTGGAATCTTCTCACCAGCTTCTTCTTTTCCTCGTTCACTTGCTCGTTGGTTACAAACTCAAAGTCCATCCCTTTCACGTTTGATTTTGCCCATTTGTATAGCTCCTCAGGAGTCTGTATGTGTTCACCATACGGGCGCTGCAGACTGGCACGTGTTGCTAATCGTTTCAGCGTCCCTCCTAGTCCGTCACTCGGGCCCTTTCCGTGCGATGTTGCATAGAAATGCCATTCAGCATCAACTCCGAAATCCTCTTGGTGATGTAATAGATTCAGCATGCTGTAGCGGTTCTTATATTGAGCCACAGCACCGTCGGAAAAGTAAATTATTTTACTTAGATATTGATCCCTTCTTCGAAGAAAAGTTATCAATTTCCCTTGAAACGTATAGAATGCACTCACGTTATGTTCCATACAGTCTGAAATAATAACCAAACTGAAAGGTGTGACTTCATCGCTGGTATTTCTGCTGTAACATGCAAATGGATGTACTGTAGCCTGATCGTTACACCAATGGACCCCTTGCACTGCATCTTGGTGAAGAAATGAAAAATTCTCGGAAAAATCGGCCACAACGACAACTTCTCGCAATTTCAGATTGTCTCTGACTTTCAAATAAAATGCAGTTTGCATGCGAGCGATGTAGTCATGCCTTCTTACTTTGGTGGTATTCTCAGCGAAAGCCTCACAAAAACTATCTACGTCCTTGACCTGTGTAGTTAATGTAAAACGATTTTCATGAGTCCATTGCTTGAAACGAACTTCATCCATACAGTTTTCCCTGAAGTACTCTGAAATAATTGTTGTCATACTGTCTGTACTCCCACATTTTCTGACGACGTCATCACCGTTTTCGTCCTCTTCTCGCGGTAGTGTATCTGAGCACTCACCCATAACGCACATTTCTGACGGAGGGCGACAGAGTGAGAATTTCAGGCAATTCCGATAGGTTTTGAACAATTTTTCTCCGTTATCCGATTTTATTTGCTCTAATCCAGCCCCGAGGTATTGCAACTTGTAATTCTGGTGGATCATGCAGACGCATGTGGTGTGAGTGCCAGGTTCACCAGCCAACACGCACTCAGGAGGCCTCAAAACCGCAAATTTGGAGAAACCAATCTTTAAATAAGGATTTTTCTCTTTAAAAGCTTCATAGGCTTCCCTCAAATTACAAAGAATTAACCTTTTCTGCTTAACTACACGCAAATTTCCCTCCTTCACACTCTTACACTCTTTTTTACCCGCCATTTCTCTACTAATATCTGGTTCACGGTAGAACTCTATCACCTTCAGTTTAGTATCATTTGAGAGGTATTTGCTTCGTCTCGCGTTCGCAGAACATAGAATTCCTTGCTCAGATACGTATTTTTTCATCTTTTTAACCAAATACGTCGATGTGTGAAACTCCTGCTTTATCTTTGAAACACTCCAAGATTTAGGTAGGACAGATAAGATTAAAATTTTGTCACTAATTTTCGTAGCGTTGAGGAACTTATTCTTCAGCTGCATAATCATTTCCTTGCCAGCTTGGTGGAAGTGATCTTCTTGTTCAGGGATATCTTCTTGAATGTCCACCATCCCACCAGTAACCCTTTGAAGAGATAATCTCAAAGCAGAGGTGGCTACTTTTAATTTCTTCGCCGGATATTTTCTTGATCTGTGCAATTTTTTCGTTGTTATAGGTGTTTGATCCAGGGATCTTAAGGTCTCGTTCAGTTTTCCCAAGCGAATTTCTTTTCCTGGAGTGTACTGACTTCCATTTGTTTCATCAGTCCCGCTATCTTTCATGGAACTAACTGATGACTCTGACTGAGAACCTTGAGATTTAATGGTGAATGTAGCACTGGTTGAAGGTCCTGCTGCACCATAAACCCTACTCAGATAATCGTCATTTGTCGCTTGCTCAGACTGACTTTCTGGCTCATGTTGAGAGCAACCTGAACTGTTCTTTTCGGCAACATTTTCTGGCTTGATCAATTTTTTCACACCCACTTTACATTGAACACAGAGTTTTCTACCCTCTATTACAACAGGCACTAAGTCATGATAGGAATCTTGGAACTCCCTTGTAATTGTCCACAATTTAATCGAGCGAATGTTTCTGTGCAAATTCAAGGGATTGCAGCACTGCTTTTGACGAACCTCGTAGAACAGTAAATAATCCTTACAATGACGGTTGCACACACTGAGGACAGCATCCACACCACTTCTCAATTTGATTAACTCAATTTCACGAGTAGAATAGCTGCGAAAACTTCTCAATACTGTATCACTCGAACATTTCTCGTTTAACGCATCACCAACGGAACACTTCATAATCAACGGCTACAGTCCGAAGAACATTTACTCGCACTGAAACGCGCGCACTTGAAAAGCGAGACCAAGGAGTGTTTTGTAATGTAACTGACGGAGGACAGGCGACAACTGACGAATTGCTTGCAAATGAGATAGGTTGTGAGGGAAAAAACATTTTCATGGGTGGCTACCCGTATTTACCGTTGTTTTTTACCAGGGGTTAATATGTGAATGTGTGAGGGTGGGCGACGGCTACTGGGAGCAATACTTACAAAGATGTTTCTCAGAACATAATAAAGGGTATGCGAGGAAAATGGGATAGGGGAAGAGAGGAAAGTAGCATTGGAGGTCTAAGACGGAGCGAGGTTTGTCTATTGTCCTCCGAGCACGGCCGCTGGTGGGCCCATGGTCGCACCCACTGTTAAGCATGTTGTCGCTAATCCTGGATTCTAAAGCGGCGGTCACTTCAGTGGGAAGCAAATGGCGAATGACAAGGGTAAAGAGAATCAAAGGGTCGGTATGCAGTTAAAATTGGCGAAAAGAGGATAGCAAAGGAAGCGCGCTGATGAGATCTGGAGAACCGACTACTGAAAGTTCGGCGCGAGAGCCGGACGCCGCCGCGGCGGGAGGCCAGCGTTACACCTTCACTCAATTTTTTTTTTCTTTCTTAAATGAAATATTACCCCTACCAAATTTTTTAAGCTTGTAGAGAAGGGTTGTATCTACAACATATAAAAAAATGAGGAAAATCGAAGGCATAGCTACATCGTCAAAAAGCGATTTGAAAAATTGAATTTGTTATAAACTTTATTTAATTGTTTAAATTTTATAAAAGAATCTAATAATTATCTTTTTCAATTCAAGACCTTCAAAATGAGTCATTGCATGTATTTTTATCTTCCTTATTTCCGGAGATATGCCGTCAAACGCGAAGACGCTTTTGTAAAATTCTAGTTTTACAACATTGTAATATCTCGTAAACCGTTGCATGTATTACGAAATGGCTTTGGGGTTTTTGTTTTGTAATCAAATGAAGACGATCTGCCAAATTTGGTCGAAATCGATTACCCCAAGGGCAATCACCTGGTCGAATTTGGGTGGAATGACCCATATATATAAATCCCGGTACCATTTTGCCCTCCTTTCACTGCGCAACGTTTTGGCGTCTACCAGAACGGCTGATGTATGTTGATATTTTACTGTGTATGCTTTACGTACGAGTGAATGCCATATCCAAGGACATGATAGTATTTTGAATTAAATGTATTCCTATGAGATATACATGCACTCGTTTTCGTTAGGTGCAGCTAGCATCCTGGCATCCTTTCATATCCAATCATTTTGGCAACCCGCGTATATTTTATATATATGAACATCCTTTTGGACTCCATTCCGTTTTTTGACCTTTATGGGTATATCATTTTAACGTCCGGCAATGTTGCCAAATTTCACTTCATTAAAAGCGCTGTACTAGCGTGTTCCTATGGGTCCTGGACACGTCTCTTGCACCGAACGAGTTAGGAATAGTGTTTTTTGATAATTTTCTAAGGAAATTGCCAGAGCCAAAATGGACAACTATGGAATAAACGTGCTCCTCAATAGTAAATAATGTTGTTTAGAAATGTTTGATAGGATTGCCCTTTAATCCCTTTAATATTTAATAATTTAAATTTCTGTACGTTACTTTTACATGAAAAATGAAGGTGAAAATAAGGCTTAGCAGACGAATTTTTCTCAAAATTAGTAAATCTTATTCCTGCAGTCATAAACAAAAATATTAAAGATGAATACGTTGAGTTTTTCTGATAAAAATAGTTCATATTTAGCTTCAGCATTAGCATTCCCGATGACAGGAATCATCGATTTTCTGATAAATATCATAACAATATAGTAATAATTATGTATTTTTTAAATTTTACTAACTAAAGGCATACGTTAAAATCCAATAGGAAGGACGAATATCATAAATACGCGTGAAATGTAGTACTTTCAAAAATTTCCATAAATGGGTGACTGTTATCTTGGGTTTTATAGCTATAATTCTCAGTTTCTATTTCGAAACGCTATATTCCATTTATTACAATGGAAACACATAACTAATGTAGTAATTTAATCCCGACCTTCACAAAACGGGAATAGTTTACAGAGTTATCAGAACAGTGGGAACCAAGTAGGTGCGAAGGTGCAGAAGGCATCATACGCATGCAGTGTACAGGTGAATAGGAAGCCAGAATTAGTTCTCGCCTCCCTGACAAAGCGATTCGTTCTTTTTGGCATCTTGTGGTGTCCACATGCGTGCCCGAAATTCATCGGCTGTGGCGTCATAACTTTCTTCATATAGAATATTTTACGAATGCATTAATGCTTTTTATTCCGTTAGCAGTTATTTCTTTTCAATAGGCTTGTACAAATTAAAACGTTTTAAACTACATGCAATGCGTTCGGTTGCTTATTTGCACCCATTTCACTGTTCATTTGACGGACTTTTGAAGTACAATTCATTTTTCACCATATCATTATTCTTGGTGGGTTTCTTCGTATTTCTCTGAATTTGCGCTTATTCGAGCATTTCATTAGGTATTAATAACCTTAGTTTTACCGAATGTAAAAATCCTTGATCCGTGAGTAATGCGAGCAGTAAGGTTTTCATCAACATATACATCTACGTAATACCCTGCCAGCCTCCGCGAGGGTAAATGGTAGGGGGTAAAAAATAGGGGATTCAAAAAATTAAAATTAAAATCCATAACGACGCCTACATATCTCTCTAATCTTATTCATCGGGTCAAATCTTGAAAAATACGCTGGACTTCTTAATATTTATCTCACATATTTATTGAATCAGTCCTATTAAAATTTCATCAGGAGATTCAATTGGTATTAAGTACGTATGAAGTAATAACCCAATCTAACTTATCTATTATTTTTGACACACTGCTAAACTTATCGTAACAACTTATAACAAACTTACCTGCTCTTCGCTACAAATTCTAGTTCTCTGATCAAACCTTATTTATTCAGAACACCTAAGTACCTGTGGATTCAACGCATTCAGTTGTCATTTACCTATGATTTAGGAATGTTTTATCGAATTATTCCTCTTCCAAAATATAATAGCCACTCACTTTTTAGGTTTACTTCTAACTGCCGCTTTGTCGCACTAATTTGAATTGCATCTAAACCCTTGCTTCCTAAAAGTGATTCCCTATACTCTTAATTCGATTCTTCCCCGTAAACTACCGTGTAGTCTAATCTTACTGCTCATTCCGGTACCCAATGAGCTGCTGTATGAAATGAATAGAATTGGAGCTGTTACGTTAGCCGATAAATTGAAAAATCTAAATAACACTAATATAAAGGAAACCTACAAAAATATTTTCCAAATATCCCCGGAAGATCTAAACACAAATACTTTCACGGAATCTCTCTAGTACGAACAGATAGAAAGGGGAGAGGACTCACATAAGACGGTATCATACTATGGTATCATTAATATTTCGCAATTCCCGCAAGTTCCACCGTAAAATAGTAAGCTACGAGCAGTAAGAGATAATCACATTCGTCCAACTGAAATCAGTCACACGGATATTAAATAACTGAGTTACTTAGCTGTGTTATTTGAGCAGTTTCTGAGCGACTAGAAATTGAAAACTGATATCTTCCCTCGTGATTCTTAAGGTTGCGCTACTACATTGTCAGCTGCAGAGGGGTCCAAGTCCCAGGAGGATCACGTTACCAAGAAAATACTTTCCTTGTGTTCTCAAGTACCTAGAAAAAATATGCCCCTCTCCCCCTTTCCACTCCGAATACGGACACTTCATTGTTCTTGAAAGGTCTTGATGGATTTGGAGTCCGTTTTGTTTAAGGCGTTATGGTACCCTCGGCCGCGGGCAGTTTTGGGCGACCGTTTCCGGCCTTTTTTCGCGCTGTCCGTGTTTATATATCACTCAACTACGGGATAACTATTAAAGATAGAGACTTGCGGTTTTCTTTATTTGATTCAGGAGATATCATTCCAGATAACGATTGGAAAGAAAAAATTTTATTTCTCCAGGTTAGCGAGAAAACCAAGCTGAACTTTGGCTTATTAAAACTTGCTTTGAAGACAGAAATTCAAAAATCGGAAAAAATCAAAAAATGGCGACATCATTCTTCTACAAGTACCTTTAAGCACATAGGTCAGAGTTAGTTTCCTAAGCCGCTATCATCAAAGCCGTGGACCCCTGCACGCCGAAAATCTTAATTTTTTCGGTGGCTGCAGAGGTCGACCGCGCCGTTACGAGCCATTTTCCCATTCCATTCTCCCCACCGTCTCTGGTCAGCGGCAACATTGTGCCACCCTCCCTCCTTCGCTCTTCATCCCTCGCACGTGGGTCGCTCCCAGGCGAAGGTCGGATTACATGCAGTCTCTGAGTTCAGTTCTTAGAAATGTTTGCGTAAGTCAGAGCTTCCATTCTATTGCTTTGGTCGAGATCTCACCTTTTGGAAGTCGTGCTGCCAGACGTTTTATAACCCTCCAAGTTCATATTTAACCCAAATTCACTAATGGGTTATCATACTCTCTATAGCAATTCTTCCTCGGAGAAAAAAGTTTCTATATCTTCCGCCTTTCATTTTTATCACTTATAGCATACGATTACTTACTTAGCCCTCCGTGGTCCCACATAAGGAGTAGCATTTACATTAACAATTGCCAATATAAATTTGGTTTTTACTTCCAAAACCTTTCTCTTTTAAAGTATGTCAGAAATTAAGAAGAATCCCATTGGATTCAAAAAGATACGGCGTATGAAACACATTAATAACCTAGCGCATATTGAACTAAACAACCTTCAACTGAATCTGACACAAGGGCAGGCGGGAATAAAAATTTTGTCCTTAGAAATACGTAATCAACCATTAAAATAGTTCTTTTTTGGCGTTTTGTAATATTCTGATTGTGAGATGTGCAGATGCTACCTAAACAACTAAGATTAAATTAATCACTTCTCGTGTTCTCTCGAAAACATCACTAATTTTTCACTCGACACTTTTCCTCGTGAAAGTGATTGATTTTAGTTCATTGCGAACAACCACAATGTATGTGTACATATATCAATAACTTTGTAAAAAAAATAGCAACAACTCTATTCGCTCTTTGTCTTACAATCTACAATCGTATTGCCTTTCCGAAAATTTTAGTAGTATTTATTGTCCTACACCAGACATGAACCAGATGAAAGAAAACCCCATAAAAATCTAATCCTTAACAAGAAATATAGTTTCCTGTTTCAAATCATGTAAACTTCCATAAAATATTCCGTTGCTCAGTTGTAACTTACAATTAAATAAAAATAAAAATTTTGAAATGAGTTTCAAGTAGCATTAAATGTTGTGGTTTTTATAACCTCCATCTTCACAACCAATGGAATGTTAAAAGTTGGCTATCATAACAATTCATGCAGAAGATAGGCCTATACAACGAGATTAGATGCACTCATGATTTCGTCAATGCACGCGGTGAAACTAGGAGTAGTAGATAGAATTCGGAGTAAAATTCGTGAAAATAATAGAAAAAGTGACAAATCAAGCAAACGTATGTCATTTCAAGAGGTTGAATTTGTACCAGACGTTAAGGAAAGAATTATCTTCTAGTGGAATAAAATACATTTATAATTTTCTAAATTTTTCTTTACAAAGACTGCTGACGCCGCCGAAATGTATTTCGGACACGATACTCTTGAAGGGTAATATTAGTCATAATTATTTAGAGGAGGCAACCGACAGCTATAATCATTTGTGCTATTCAGAATACGTGAGTAATTGCGTAGAGAAGAGGCTTTCATGGAACGGAAGATGGGAGAAGGAAACCCGGAGTTGCCCTTCTCCAAAAGAAAGACTTCAAGGAGCCCACGGTGTAGCGTTCCATCCGACAGACGGAGCACAGAACTTGAATATCTCTCTATACAGCACTAAGTAGGGACCAAAAAACCAATGAAAAATGTCTGCTACAGCCGGGAATCGAACCCGATCCCGGATGGTGAAGACTAACACTCAGCTATCATGACCACACAATCTCTATCTCAATTGTTATTCACATTCTAATATGCTTTAAATCTCCATAAGAGGCCAAAGAAAACACCAGGTTTAGTCCCAAGGAGTTGGGGCCTAATCGATTTTCTGCCTTCGTTGTCACTCGTAGGCTAGCATGTATACTCTCCTGCACCTTCTAATCTTGTTCCGTCTATGAGAGATGCATGGAAAAATTGTGACGAGACACCATCAAAAACTTCTTTCGCTGAACGTCGAAAATTTTTTTTCGTAGCGAGCGTAAAGGGGGCTGGCCCGCCATAGCAATACAGAGGGGATTGCCCCCTTAGTTATTTTTTAAATAATATAATAATAAATTGTGAATAAATATTATTTGCTAATAAGAGTATGGTGAAATTCTTTTTCCGTCAAATTTTCCTCTCTCGCCTTGCTGATATGAGGAGCCCCTTATATCTGCAATGCAAATCCTTCTACCGTACCAAGGGAGGACGACAAGACTAATTCCATATAGTATCTGAAGAGAAGCCGTGGTTTGATCATAATATACCAGGACTGTAACCTCCATTAATGGCTTTGTGGACTCTCCCTTGAAAATGGCAAGTGAACTTTATGACCGCAGAATGTTTGGTCGGGAGCAAGGTTTTTTTTACGTAATTAATACGTTTTCTATTCAGGTAATTCGCTGCCACACTATTAAGGTTTTTACACATGTCATACGTTCCATGTTTTGAGGTCAAACTATATTATTTTCCAATTTTTTAACAATAAATTTTCTCGAAACAAAGCAAATCTTTGTCTTAACTGACAAAAAATTCATCCAGATGAGTCATTATCTCATCAAGAATATACGAGGCGTATTCCACAAATCTACTTTACTTTCTTACTTATTCGCCGTTCGCTTCTTAGCCCTTTTCGCAACGTTGCACTAGCTTTTTCAATCTCCTTTGCACGCATATACATCTACATAATACCCTGCAAGATACCATAAATGTGTATGGCAGGGGGTGAGTTCACACCAAACATGCATTACATATCATGCATACACAGTAGAGATGGGACATTCGAATAGTCGAATCCTCGAATAACTCGGATAGTGAGATATTTGCACTATTATATATTCGAGAACACAAAGTAATAATTTCACCATCTCGAATGCATTACACAAATCGACTATGCTTTTATAATTCGCGGGCATCGGTTAGGTAACATGTTACAAAGCATTAGGGCTAGCAGATTTGGTTGGTGATTCATTAGTTAATATTTCAAACCAAACCTCATCTTTAAGTTAAGCATGAAAATATAAATCCATAATAACTTCACGAGAAGTACATAACAAAGCAAATGATCAAACGCTCGCGAAATTGGTTGTTCCTTTTTTTTGACTCCTCGTTGCATGACTACGCTTACATTTTATAAATTCAATTTTTGAAATAAATTTGGTTTCCTTATTTAATTTCAGGCTTGTGATTAACATAGTAAAATACATGCTTATAATAAGAAACAAAAGAATCGCGGTGTTCCAGGTTTGCCGCGGTTTGTCAGTTGCGTAAGGATTGAGGAGAAGAAGTATATAAGCCGTCGTAAAACTTACGTTCGTTTTTAATCCACCAAATTTCTTATTAACGTAAACTTATTAAGTTATGTCAACTTATTAAGTTAACTTATTAAACTCAAACTTATTAAGTTAGAATGACCATCGAAGTGTGGCAACATTTTCACATTTGTGATCTCGACGAGAAATTAGCAGTTTGCAATTTTTGCAGTGCGAGTATATCGCGTGGTGCGTCGCGTACTACTTCAGGTTTAAAACACCATTTGAAAAGGCACAAAGATGACATTATGCAGCTGATTGACAAAGGCTACCCTGAGACCCATGATGACAGCAATTCTGAAGTTATGTCATCTACTCAGTGCTCTTTGCCATCGTCGTCACCAAGTGAATCTGGTGAAGCAGCATCTCCGCCAGGGAAAATTAAAAAACATCATCATCCTAGAAGACAGTTATCCTTGCCGAGTTTCATGGATAAGAAGGGGAAGTTCAAACCAGAGGACAAGAGGCAAGAAAAAATAACAAGGGTAATAGCCGAAATGATAGCACAGCTGGGATAATCTGCGATAAAAAAAGAAATAGACGGGACCCAGACACAGTGAAAATGTTAGTTTTTTTTAACAAAACTTAAACTTAAAATAATGTTGTTTGTATTTAAAGTACCTTATTGCCAAAGGCAATGAGTATTTTTATTAGTCCCTAATTAGCGAAGCGCAATTTCTGTTTTCAGAAGTTAGTACATACCTTATTTGCGGAGTGAAATTTGTGTTTTTAGAAGTTAGTACATACCTTATTTGCAAAGAGAAATTTATATTATAGTAGTACTTTATTTGCAAAGTGCCAAGTTACTTTTGAAGTGCCAATAAAAAATTGTTCATTCTTATAAAGCAGGATAAATAATGCAATATTTTTATTAGAGTTGGTGATATTTTAACATTGATTGAATTATTTTAATGGCCGTGCTCCAACAGATTTGTGACCAACTATAAATATGTGTGAATATATTGTCAAGAGCATTGCTTCTTTTTAGAACCTTCAATAATTCAGAATTTTGATACATTCTGTTCAGCTAATTTTACAATTTAGTTTTTTGTAGTTTTTGTAAATAGGGTCTCAGAAATAGTAGTACTACGCTATTTTTTATTTGAATTGTCGTTTGTATTTAAAATTGGTGGAAAAACGCCCATGATATTCAAGTACAATATTCATAAAAATATTAGATATTCTAATTTGAACCTCGAATTCGAGAAAAATGCTATTCGACCTATCTCTAATAAAGAGGATGTATAGAAGTTCTCCGCCTGAGAATTGAGCTGGGTGAAAACGGCAGTCTAGAGATCTTCAAATCTTCCACTAATCCTTGCTTCAGGTGCAAGAAGAGGTAATAGTAGGTATAGGGACTGTAAGGTGGGTGATCGAAAAGTTTACAACGGAAATCCTGAATCTTACCTCTGGTATGGACAGCGGAGTGAGGACGCGCCATTTCATAGTAGTGGACTCTCCCGGACGACAGTTTACCGAGCCGTCGATATAGGATGGAACGTCTCCGTGACCATTGTTCAAATATTGGTGCGTCCAATAGAGTAACTTTATCATCCAGAAAACTAATCATCAATCGTCGATGAGATCGCAGTTTTTGGTCCTCTTCTTGCGATATTATTGGTTTGGATACTGGGCCGGCCACTCCGCTCCTCATTATGCACATATGTGCGGCCACTTTTATAGGCTCGACACTATTGTCTATCCAATTCTTCTCTTATTTCTGTAATCCCATGAATAGGCACAACTCCTGATGAATAAGAGTAGCTGTAGATCCTTTTGCACGCAAAAATCGAATTACAGGACGCTCTTCGCAACTGGCGGGAGTAACGATTTTCGAAGCCTTTCGAAGCAAGTGACCAAAGCTGTCGACTCACCCAAAAAATACTACTACTCGAAGCCATTGTTACTTGTTTTCAGGGATTGTCAAACGAATACTGTATCAACATAATGACTTCAGTGAACTCATAAACTATCAATAGATGGCGTAGAATTCTAACAACTTTGTTCTAAGCTGCCAACATTTGAATATAAGGAAAAGGTCCTTACTTTTCGAATACACCTTGTAATTCAGTGCGTTTTCTGAAATTAATAACTTTGTTTTTCTAGTGTTCGTAAATTGCATAGATAAGATGTCTAGCGTCGTTCACGGAACTCCATCATGAAGGAAATCGCGTTATCTTTATTTTTTATGTGCAATAGTGTTTTATCATTCGATCTGGTGTACGGATGCGCACTAGAACAATGGAAAGTTACAATAATTTGCTTCCAGAATTAGCTTTCATATTCTTCAAGAGAAAAAACTTGAAAAATGATATCCGTACATTTTATAGTTCATTCATGCCAGTAAAACCTTCAAAGTTACGTCTTGCACAGCTATGCGCAGTCGAGGAAGCGCGTCATGCAAACCAGCATACGAATTAGCGCCCTCTGTCAGTTTTGACCATACCTTTAGTATATAGGCACGGTTTGTGAGAATCGAAACAGAAACTGCAATATGCTGGTCGAAATACTGCGAAACGCTGATTCAGTCACTTCCGTAAAAGATGTCTGCAGATGAAGATGCGAAGCGCTTCAATTACATCCCGTACATCTCGTTCCACTGTCTTGTGCACAACATCCTTGATCTATTTGTCGTTCGCAAACCATGGTGATTGAGAATAAGCCCAACAAATTAACCTAACAATTTGGTACTTAATTTACATGTATAATAATATCATTTAATAAACTCTGCCGGTAGTAATTACGTTAGTGTTACCAATCCTTCATTGCTATAAATTATCATACGTTTTAAATAACCATTCTGAATTGGAATAACATTTGGACCGTTTCTGTGATGACTGCGCTAAATCCGCTTCAAAATGAATTCGTGCAATTTGCGATAACGTTTCCCACACCATGAAAGGATACGTTATTCTGCCCCAAATTTTTCGATCGTGAAAATGTGACGGAATTCGGGATGACTTGCGACTATCATTGATTTATCTCATTTTTAATCATATTTTTAAATGCCCAGAAACTTTTTCGTTCTATAATGATTATTGACAACAGTTAAGGGTTATCAAAAAAGCCGACACGACCTATCTCATCGAGAAAGTGACTCAAACATAAGTACAGTGGTTATTACCTGCGGCTTAATTTTACCGCAAAACGTATCTCCCGACGTTACAGGGTTTCCACAATGTTTAATTAGCCGTTGTGCACGAATACTTACTACAATAGAGGATGAAATATACACATCAGTCACACCCCTTAACGAAAGCTATAAATTTTGAATAACGCTCCGACAGTATGATGCTGCGTTAAATTTTACAGCAGATTACAAGTTGTAATAATCAATAAGAACCGGCCGTTGAAGCAGGGTAAAGAACGTATCGGCCAAGAAACCAAAATATTCCGGGAAAGTACCTTCTGCGTTGTGTTTTTACTAGCGTTACGTGGAAATGTGTGATGCAATGTCCATATTTGGAGTAACATATTCCCATTTCAACGCCCATGAAGTTAATCCAATTAACAGGTGAGAATAGTGCATGCGCTTGGAAAATAGAGTTGAAAAGTCTTTAACGTCTGACAATGAGCCTACATCTGAGGCTAAAAAAACACATAAAAATTGTAGTCAAGGAATCCTTTTAGTTTCCGCTAGTTGCTAAGACGGTAACAGGAAACCTAATTTGCATTTCAATTTCGCATTGAGAAGTACTAAATAAGCAATACGAGTGAGTGAATACCACATTATAATAGTGCTTTCATAAATTATCGAAGGAAATCTTGAGATACGGTGGCTAGCGTCCGACGAAGCTGTAAAAAACCAGAGTAATGATGGCAATGAAATAATAAAAGGTCTTGGGCGGTGAAATTTATTTCCTTTCCCGTACCGATATATCTTATCGTATTGACGCAACCACTTTACTCTCTGTATTGTAATGTTGCAGTACGAAAACTGGACAAAATTACCATAAAAATGCGTAATTTCTTGTTCTTAAGCGAGTGTAAACGGATTTCGATAAATCATGACTGAATTCTCACTATATATTTCAAAAATAATTTTAAAAAATATTCCCTTTCAGATAAGAAAATTTCCGAAAATTCTTCGAAATTCTAGATATGTACCCAAAATTCGCCTCTAATTCCCGGTGTTTAACCCGAAGGTTGGTCTTTGATAGGTGAGAGTAGAACTCACCCCGTACTAAGCCATTGGCGTGTGAAATTCACACATTCAGGGTAGGGGGTCCACTTACTTTCCCTGGGCCATTTGCGATTTCCTACGAAGTTTTGACTCGCAGAAAATCAAATCACGAGGATTTTAGGCTGGGGCGTCCAGAAAGCCACTTGAACCCGAAACACTCCGGTCGGTAGCCCAGTGCCCTATCCACTAGGCCACCCCGAGACACCCTGTTAGCTTATTTCCAATGCGAATGCGCGTCCAAAAGGATCCTCACGAATTCCTAGAAACAGTTGAAGAACCAAGGCAGCAGAAGACCTTGAGCGGATGACGAAATCGGCGAGGGGACGGCCAAATTCCCCTACCCCTTATGCCGCGTTGCCGCAGAGTCAGCGCTTGGGAGGATAAAATTCATAACGGCCTAGTACGCCACAATAGCCACTGGAAAAATTAAGATTTTCGGCGTGCAGGGGTCCACGGCTTTGATGATAGCGGCTTAGAAAACTAATTCTGACCTATGTGCTTAAAGGTACTTGTAGAAGAATGATGTCGCCATTTTTTGATTTTTTCCGACTTTTGAATTTCTGTCTTCAAAGCAAGTTTTAATAAGCCAAAGTTCAGCTTGGTTTTCTCGCTAACCTGGAGAAATAAAATTTTTTCTTTCCAATCGTTATCTGGAATGATATCTCCTGAATCAAATAAAGAAAACCGCAAGTCTCTATCTTTAATAGTTATCCTGTAGTTGAGTGATATATAAACACGGACAGCGCGAAAAAAGGCCGGAAACGGTCGCCCAAAACTGCCCGCGGCCGAGGGTACCATAACGCCTTAAGGGTGCTCCCTAGCTACCTTTAAAAGCCCGTTGCAGGTGCTTATGATGAACGTGACTACGACTTCATCGTAGCAGCTGGTATTTTGGAAAATTTTCCCACTGTAGCGAAAGAATTGTTTTTTTTTGCGTCAGTGGAATGGATTTTTTATTGGTATATTTGTTATTTTATAAAAAATAGCCAAACTTTCAATTTTTGTCCCTTTTTAGTCGCTATTTGCGAAGCCTAGAATACGAACAGAGGATTTTGCTTCCATTATACTCAAAGCTTGATCCTTCATCTACACATTCAAACAACAACTTTTGATGCTATTTCTATAGCTAGTTCATAATAGTCGACGCTGTGGAGCATGTTTCGCGTTTTTAAACTGGTTGTGCGCTGATGTTCAAACCGAAGATTACTTCCTTAAGCGGTCTACCCCCACTCCTGCCCTAAGGATTTCCACCCCTCTTGTTTACGAAACTCCAGATGTGTTCGCTCTGTGAGAGAGCGCGAGCTTTCTAGAGCGGTGTCAGGTTACACCTTCGAAGATAACACCCCCCCAATTGGGTCGACGACGAGCCTACGGAATAATTCTTTCTGGCCATCGTGGAAATAGGAAAGCATACTTCGATGACGGCTGGAAAGTTTACTATGGCAAATTTGCTAATATGTGGAAATGTTATTACTACACGTATTAAATAAGGATTCTCCACGAGAAATGGATTGGCAACGGCATGGTTACTTATCACGTTTATCACACGTATCATTTATTTCAGTGAAGAGCACGTGATTCATGAAGAAAATTCATCGGGTCATCATTTTAACGTTTTCAGCTATAAATAATTACCGAACTGAATTACAGGCCTCCAATATGATATGTATATGGCTAGGTTACGCTCAAATGGCGGAAATGAGTACAATTTTGAACGTACCGCACATGGACAATATGTGGAAATGCTATTACTACACGTATTAAATAAGGATTCTCCACGAGAAATGGATTGGCAACGGCATGGTTACTTATCACGTTTATCACACGTATCATTTATTTCAGTGAAGAGCACGTGATTCATGAAGAAAATTCATCGGGTCATCATTTTAACGTTTTCAGCTATAAATAATTACCGAACTGAATTACAGGCCTCCAATATGATATGTATATGGCTAGGTTACGCTCAAATGGCGGAAATGAGTACAATTTTGAACGTACCGCACATGGCCAGCCAAACATTCCTGAATAAGCAAGCCGACATTGCTCCTGCCATACATCATGTTGCTTGGGAGGAGATGAAGAAAGCGGCTATGGATGAAAGTGAACCTGCGATCAAAGCAGGGGAAGTGGATAAGGATGGTACACCTTTGATAACGGTGGTGTCTGACGGATCATGGGAAAAAAGATCATACCGCACAAACTATAACTCTTTGTCAGGAGTGGTACGCATATTGTTCATGGACGCCAAATCGGTCGCTATTAATGCAAACACATTTTCAGGCTTACATTGTGGGATTTATAACTAAAAAAAGTCACATTTATTGGAGTAAGAAATAAGTACTGCAGTATGTACGCAAGCCAGTTCAAAAGACCCTATGAATAATGCAAGGCCTCACACATGTTTTAAGAACTGGAGTGCTTCTTCTACGGCAATGGAAACAGATACCATAGTGGAAGGCTTCAAAAACAGCGTTAAAATGTTTTTTTTTAAGTATAATAGACTCATAGGTAAGAAGTACTCCAGTATGTGTCAAGTTTTCAAGCAGACGACTATCTGTATGCTCCACTAAATTCAATAATTTTTTCATGCGATGGAGATTTGATTTACTGGCAACCAATATCCCACAACATGTGACAATGATTGACACGGTTGATGGAATCAGTGACCACAGAGTTATAACTGCAAAACTCTCGCTATCTTTAGATAAAAATTTTAAACAAAAAAGAAAGTTTTACATTTTTAAAAGAGCAGACTTTGCTAACTTTAAAATTTATTTAAGAGATTCCTTATCGGATTTCAAAAAGTCTTCCATAAAGGTATGTACCAACGATTCATGGAAGTCGTTCATTAATATCATGCGCTCTGGGATCAATAGATATATCCCTAGTAAATTTAAAAAAGAAAGCACTGAACCTAGGTGGTACAATGCCGAAGTGAGAAAATCCCTGAGACGGCAGCGAATATGTCATGCTAAAATGAAAAACATTAGTAAACATATGCCCACTGATGAGCGTAATGTATTTATTGAAAATTATAAAATTTCAAAATCCACTGCAAAGTCAGCCCTTAGTAATGCATTTGCAGAATTCAAAAGAAAAACACTTGGGGAACAATTGAAAGAAAATCCAAAAGTCTTCTGGTCGTACGTAAGGGAAGTGCAAGGCCATAAGTCTGCCGTCCATTCACTTAAAAATGATAGAGGTGAAATGACCACAAACACACTCGACAAAGTTAACTTGCTAAATTCCTTCTTCCAAACCGTTTTTAACCCACCTTCCGGGGATTCAACTGTCGTGTTACCTGACCTCTTTCAGCGGTTGATGCAACCAATTGACATTTCCTGTAATGGTATTGAAAAATTACTTAAAGATATAAGCCCCAACAAATCTCCTGGCCCTGATCAAATTCCCTCCCGCGTGTATAGAGAGTTAGCATCCGAAATTTCCCCCTACCTTGAAATAGTATTTAATAAATCCCTGACCGAACACGTCGTACCGATGGACTGGAAAGCAGCCGATGTAACACCCATTTTTAAAAGTGGCGATAGGGAGCAGCCATCTAATTACAGACCTATATCCCTCACATCCATTTCATGCAAGGTCCTAGAACATATAATTGTCAGTTCAGTCATGGGACACCTAGATAGCCAGAAGTTATTGTCCAATGTCCAGCATGGCTTCCGAAAGAGCAGATCGTGTGAATCCCAACTTGCTCTCTTTTCCCACGATATTTTAGTTTCTGGCGAAAATAATATTCCAGTGGATGCTATATTTCTCGACTTCAAGAAGGCTTTTGACAAGGTTTCTCACAGCAAACTAATTTTGAAGTTAAAATCTTATGGGTTAGACAGTAACATTATATCATGGATTAATGATTTTCTGCATGATCGGGTTCAAAGGGTTGTTTTGGACGGTGTTTCCTCGCCGGCAATTAAAGTCACTTCGGGTGTCCCACAAGGTAGTGTGATAGGTCCACTCCTATTCCTTTTGTATATTAATGATATCCAAAAGGTGGTAAAAAGTAAGCTTCGTCTATTTGCCGATGACGCAGTAGTGTACAGGGAAATTCTATGCCCGAACGATAAAGAATATTTAAATATTGACCTACAAGCAATTGAAACTTGGTGTGATACATGGCAGTTAGAATTAAACTTTAAGAAATGTCTTGTAATGAATTTTTGGAAAAAGAATAGCTCTCCTCCTTCCACTTACAAAATAAGTAATAATGAATTAACTAACGTGGAATCCATTAAATATCTTGGAATAAGACTGACAAATGATCTTTCCTGGGGTAAACACATTCGTGAAATAATTGGTCAAGCGAATCGCAAACTGGGTTTCATTAAAAGAGTATTGGGTAAATGTGACGATCATGTACGAGAAATCAGCTACTTTTCCCTTGTTAGACCTCATTTGGAATATGCTGCCAGTGTATGGGATCCCTACGAAATCGGTCTAAGTAATGAACTTGAACGTGTGCAGCGAAGATCGGCAAGATTTGTAAAGGGACGATACGATAATTATATTAGCGTAACCAGTCTATTAAATGAATTGAAATGGGAATCATTGTCAGATCGCAGGTTGAAATTTAGACTTAATCTCTTCCACAAATTCCAAGGCAATATTTTCAGTGATGATGTTAAAAATATTTTACGAACCCCAACTTACTATGGCAGACTGGACCATAATCATAAAGTTAGAGAAATTGATTGCCGAACTGACCGATTCAAAATGTCCTTTTTCCCTCGCACAATAAGAGATACGAATAACGGTAAATAAGTCCTATCGGAGAGTAGCAATGAATAGCATTGGTAGCTGCATGTTGGTATGAGTACTTAAAGCTAACCCTACTAACAGAATGTTTTTGCATGTTTTATTTGCAATTTCTATCTTTTTTAAATAGTGTAGTTCTGACTACTATATTAATACTATTCCTTTTGTATGCATGATATGTAGTGCATGTTTGGTGAGCAATCACCCCCTGCCACACACCCTTGTGGTGGCTTGCAGGGTATTATGTAGATGTAGATGTAGATGTAGATGAGATAGCAGCGTCATGCAAAGGTTTGGGAGAGTATTGCCATACGGTGTAGACCTTCCTGTTCAAAAGGTGGAATGCTCGAACCATTTGCTTCGAAATACTGCCACCGCATCGCACCGCAGATGTTGCAAGGAAAACGAATAACTGGAAAGGCCATTTACCAGTAACTATTAGGAAAAATATTGGAGACAACTTACATCGGTTAAGGAATGCAGTAACTTCTGCCATAAAATTTAGAAAGAGTAAGCTAACTGCTGACTCCACAGAGCTCCAGAAAGACATTATAAATGGCTCACGGCTTGTTTTCGGGGATCATTGTAAGTGTGCGGCGTACTTTTGTCGTGGACCAAAGTCGGAAGAGGAGAACCGTGCGCCTCTGTTGATGAACTTTGGGTTATGGGACGATATCATGTCAGCAGATAAAATTATGGCCAACCACACTCCCAGCTCGATCCTGGACGTAACCAGCAATCAAGCAGAATCCTTCAACTCATATGTGGCAAAATATGTCGGAGGGAAAAGCGTAAATTTCGCTTTGAGGGGTTCATTTCAAACTAGGTGTGAAGTGGCCGCTTCAGCCTTCAATGCAGGACCAGATGTTCATGCATTGATATACAATAACATCACAAACAAGAGTCCAGGATTTTTTACGAAAAAATTCAAAATGGCCTCCGAAAAAAGGCAGAGATGCGAGCAAAGCGACGTCTTAAATTTAAAGGATCATTGGAGCATCCTGCCCAGCATTATGGCCTGCATGGCCCACACATTTTACTGGATTCTTAAGTGGGATTCTTAATTTACATTTTTACTAGATTTTTAAGTGGGCGATAGCAGAGGGTTGTCATAGATGGTATCATGTCGGACACAATCAAAGTCACATCGGGAGTTCCCCGGGGTAGCGTAGTAGGTCCGCTTCTATTTATTTTATACATAAACGATTTGAGTACCGTAGTTAGTAGGAAGCTTAGACTTTTTGAAGACGATGCGGTAGTGTACAGTGGTATATCAAAAGAAGAGGACAGGAAATCGTTCAGCAAAGATTTACATATACATCTACATAATACCCTGAAAGCCACCATAAAGGTGTGTGGCAAGGGGTGAACTCTCACCAAACTTGCACTACATATCATGCATAAAAAAGATTAGTACTTGTATAGGTACTGTTCAAAACTACGCTATTTAAAAAAAGAGAAAAATTGCAAAGCATACATGCCTAAACATGCCATTAGTTGGGTTAGCTTTAAGTCCTTATACCAACATGCAGCTACCAATGTTATCCATTGCTACACTCGTACTGGATATATTTACCGTTATTCATATCCCTAATAGTACGAGGAAAAAAGGACATTTTGAATCTGTCAGTTTAGCAATCAATTGCTCTAATTTTGTGATTATGGTCCAGTCTACCATAGTAAGTTGGGGTCCGCAAAATATTTTTAACATCATCACTGAAAATATGGTCTTGGAATATATTTAAGAGATTAAGTCTAAATTTCAACCTTCGATCTGACAATGATTCCCAATTTAATTAATTTAATAGTCTGGTTACGATAATAAGGTTATCATACCGTCCCTTTCAAAATCTTGCCGATCTTCGCTGCGCACGTTCAAGTTCGTTATTTAGACCGATTTCGTAGGGATTCCATACACTGGCAGCATATTCCAAATGAGGTCTTACAAGGGAAAAGTAGCTGATTTAGATGCAATTCAAGAGTGGTGCGACAAATGGCAGTTAGAACCTAACCTTAAAAAGTGTGTAGCTATCAATTTTTGAAGAAGGAATAATTCGACAGAGCGTACCTATAAAATTAGTAACACGAAGATCGAAAACGTTGAAACCATAAGATATTTAGGTGTAACAATCACTATGGATTTATCGTGGGGAAGACACATAAGGGAAATATGCGGCCGAGCGAAGAGAAAGATTATATATATAATAAAGAAGAGAAGGATTTATAAAATAGTACTTGGAAAATGTGATGAGAAGACAAAAGAGCGATGCTATTTTTCACTAGTTCGGCCCCACCGTGAGTATGCAGCCAGTGTATGGGATCCTAATGAATTAGGTTTGATCAGAGAACTAGAGAGTGCAGCGTAGAGCTGCTAGTTTCGTTAAAAGGTGTTACGATAGGTTGAGTAACGTTTCAGAATTAATAAAAGAATTAGGGTGGGAATCATTATCAGAGCGTAGGTTAAAGTACTGATTGAATCTATTAGAGAAATTTCAATCGGATAGCTTTACTGAAGATGTTAGGCACATATTTAAAAAACCAGCGTATTATGCTAGATTCGACCAGATAAATAAGATAAGAGATTGTCATACCGATAGATTCAAAATGGCATTTTCCCCCGTACTATAAGAGAACAGAATAGGCAGCATAACAAAGGGATAGGTAGGGGAAGTATTTTAGAGTATTCTGTAGTGCATGATGCATGTATTAACCCCTTAAATACTAAAGATACTAACAATCAAGTTGTATGAGACAGTATAGTTGCTAGTTTGCATGTCAGTAGTGCATGCTTGGTGACCTTCACCCCCTGCCACACACCCTCGCGGTGGCTTGCAGGGTATAGTGTAGATAATAGATGCAAAATATCGAGGAGGATGTTGAAATCGACTTAACTGTGAGAGATGATTTCCTAAATTCCCTGAAATTAGACGAGAAGCAAACAAGACAACTGGAAGCATCTACCAGAACTCAACGCCTCTGTCAAACATGGCACGTTTAGTGGAGAAAAAGGCTCACCGCCTCTACCTTTGCTCGAGTTTGTGAATTAGGAGCAGGAACCTCCTGGGAGAAGAGTGTTCAGTCTTTACTCTACCCGTCTTTTCGGCCACCGACTATGGAATTGCGGGTGAGGCATTGGCGATAACGTAGTACGAGAGAGTCAGGGGCAATAAGGTTAACCCATTGGGTGTTTAGTCGATAGGAGGACCTCTTACATAGCATCAACGCCCAGATGGCGTCCTGTCAGATGTCAATGGAATAGTCGAGGTGAAATGTCCATACGTAAGCATGGATGCGCATCCTTACGGATGCTGTCTCTCAAAAGAAATTAGCATCTTGTGAGATTATAGACGGCGAAGTTGCTCTAAAAGTAAAGGGTGATTATTTTTACTAGATCCAAGGTCAACTCCACATCACGGAGTAGAAATACTGCCACCTTATTTTATGGAGCCAGTTAAGTATGGCAGTTTTTCGATGACAGAGATTATGACTTCTGGTCAAAATATATGGAGGATAAATTTTAAAAATTTTACACGGACAGCCTTTTACCAGAAATTCCACATCACATTTAAAAGCTGTTGAACGAGTTTCGTGGTGACGTGGGAGAAAAATACTTACCCTGACACTCATTGAAAAACCATTCAATTTCCTTTTGATAGCTACTCATCTTCTGAGAGTGTGCATTTCAACCTTATTTGAAGTTCTTTCATCATTTTTCCTTGACTTTGTTTATTCATGTTCCTTATCCTTTTATAAATACTAACGCAGGCTGAAGTTCTCCCAAAATTTTAATAGCATGCGAATAGTTTTCTCATATTATGTTTTCATATAGTGCTAATATAAAAATTATATTATGCAAATCCGTGTGCTTCCCTTGTTTTTCATAGCATTGTGATATTTTGAAAGCTGTTTGTTACAGTTGCTGTTAAATTTCACGAAACATTTCTAAAATATGTAAACATTCTTTAGATAATCCGTGTTTGAAGAGCATATTGTATTTTTGACTTGGCTTATTTTAGGGAACTCTCATGGAACGGCCTATACTGAAACCAATAGCCCAATGAAAGATTTTTGTCATTCGTTATTGAAACTTTTCTTTTAAATTATGCCATGAAATTTTCCACTTTTATCCTACATCTGTTGTGCATATTCTAACTCGGAGTTTCATGAGTTTAGACAAAGATGAATTTCATAATAGGCGTAAAATATAGATGAGCAAGCGAAAATCTAGAGATATCCGGGTTTGATTCCCGATAAAGGCCGACGATATTTCCTCTGCGGCATCGTTATGCTTCTACCTTGCCGTTGTTGGTTTACGGGCAATACCACGGTTAGTTAGTGGCAATCTCAAATTTCAACCAGATCGGGGGTATGGGTACCTACAAGATTTTTGGTTATCTGCTAGAACGAACGACAATGGCTGCATAAAATTCATAAGGGCTCCTCCTCCTGCTAAGGAAAGCGAATATGTATTCTCCAAGGGGTTGAAAAAACACCCGTCGACTTCGGGATAATTAAATAATATACTCAGCAACGGTCCCGCAGAAAATATCTACATACTTAATCTAAGTTTTTAGGAAGAGAAGTTATCTTGAGTTCATTGTTTGAAACGTATTGCTTATTGAAGAGTGCGTGTGAGAGAAATGGGAGGAGGTGAGGCATCATCGGTAACCTCGTGTATTCTATCTACGGGAAGGAAATGGCGAAAGGCACGGGTGAAGGGGATTTAAGAGTATGTATAAGGTTGATTTTCGAGAGAAGGAGATGAAAGAGACAGAGTGTTGCGATCTGAGAGAAGAGAACCTAAGAGAAGTGCACCAGCTCGAATATATGTCGAGCTCCATCAACACAGTAAGGTTTTGATTTAATCATGAACCACATTTTGATGCATACTTTCTGTATATAAGTGACTTCCTCCTTGTATATGTAGCCATTGTATGGGATCGGAATGAATTAGTATTGATCAGAGAACTAGAGAGTGTGCAGCGTAGAGCAGTTAGGTTCGTTAAAGTTGTTACGATAGCTTAAGTAGTGTATCAGAATTAACACTAGAACTACAGAAAACGTTAAAATGCAGATGAAATCTATTACATATGTTTAAATCGGATAGCTTTACTGAAGATGTTAGGCACATATTAAAAACTCCAGCGTATTACTCGAGATTCGGCCAAATAGATAAAATTAGAGATATATTCGAGTTTGTGGAGGAGACCTGCTGAAAGTTGTGGATCCAATTACACAACGTGGCGCTGTCTGGTGCTGAAAATGTGCTCATCTGCATGGTAACCGACAAAATAAGAGATTGTGAGATCAAGTATCCAAAAAAAATACTTGAAGCTCGATCGGCAAACACAGAAAACATCACAGTGAGAAAATTTGAAGTGATATATTATTACGGAAAGCAAAGGCCTATCTTCATCTGAAATCATAGGAAAAATTGCAGTGAATATACCCCCACGCTCCCACAGTTTAATTGAGAAGGACATATTGAAAACGGCAACCGACTTCTTGGATCGGAATTGCCACAATTCCTAAAAGTTTCTGCCCACACAAAAAATGTTGAGAGAAATATTCGTCTTGTGAAGGATGCCTCTGCGACAATCTATGGATGAGAGAACAGATTTATAAAAACAATATTTGCTGAGAGAGAGAGAGAGCATATGCCTGAATTTCGTCAAAAACGTCAGCACAAAGTACATGATTCAAACTAAATACTGAGTGCACAATTAGATCGGAAGGTTGGGTTGGGCACGGGTGGAACCCAAAGCGTAGCCACTTCATCGTGATCACATCTGGGTTGTTACTGGAAACGGTAGCAAGCGAAGAGCTACGAAGCACTGAAAGCGCTGTTTTCCTATCCTTAATTTAAAAAAAATCATTGTTTATTGCGGTTTTTCACTCATGTAGCTACTGATAAACCCTTTCTACTTACCTTATGACAGTTTTAAGCGTCATGGTGCTCGCGGAGTAAAGATATCCGTTTTTCGCTCGCGTACGAGTCCCCGTAGTCTTATCCATAACTCGGGGCAACAAGGGCCCCAGCATCGCACAAGTGGTAAGCAGACAAAGGCAGGTGTGGAAAAATATTTCAAAGCCACATGGAAGTAAAGGCTGCAATGCTTAAGGAAGAAGTGACTTTTCCTGGTGCATCGGCATTACTTTATTCCGTGTACATGTACAGAGTAAGAAAGAATTCCGATTAAACATGAGACTGTAAGAGGCAACGCGACAAACTAGTTTCCAAACTCCGGCGCGTCTACAGTTTCCTCGATAAATGAGCTGAACTATTTATAATTACACCATATAAAGACTATTCAACTGATAAGTATTAAAAATCAATCGAGCGTAACTAGTGCTGCGTTGAGAGGGTGGAGACAGTTCAAATAGCAAAACGATCTCGCAAGTTATGGCCCATGCGCCACGCCCTCTATCTTACTGCCGCTGGTTGAGTTTTTCCAAATTAATTAGCCACTGCGTTCACGATCGTATTAAGCATCCACAACAACTATTATTTTATTATGCGCCCACCCCACCATACTGGAACATCAGAATATTTTTATGGTGCAGCCCCAATAGTCTACTTGTAATTGCGGGCCTGGCTTAAAGTAGGAATTTTTGTCGAGAACTGGACGTTATGTTTATAATGACAACATTGAAAACCTAATTCTTCACGTACATCGGGCCGTTAGAAGGGGCAAAAATAAGTAGTTCTACAACAAGGTATAATAATTATATTGATTAAATGAACTGTGCATACAGTATAATTTGACACAGATTTCATTAAAAGAACAGATATTAGTATAAATATTTATCTCACACTACGAGCATGGTTTCGACGATTAACGTCATCATCCTGATGTTTATTCTGTTAAACCTAAATAATTACCAAAAATAAATTCAAAAATGTATTTCGTTAAAAAAATGTATTTTGAATTATCATCCTGGATAAATATATTGTGCAGAATTAACAATGAAATCTAACTTTTCCCTATCTCCTCGATAGTATGAGCTAATTTATTAATTAGAAGTAAATTGGACAGAAGATCTTGAGTCAGCGTTAATCTAAGTCGGACCTCGACGATTTATAATTTAGAATATACTCTTTTACAAGTTACTTGAGTGCAAGGAAGGGTAACAACACACTTATCGTGGTGTTTACAAGTTTGTAACTTGTAAACAGCACAATAAGTGTGTTGTTACCTTTCCTTACACTGAGGTAACTTGTGAAAGAGTATTTTCTAAATTAAAAAACGTTGAGGACAGACTTAGATGAACGCGGACTCAAGAGCTTCTGTCCACCTTATAATTAATAAATTCATTCATAATTAACAAAAGCTCAAATGGAAACAGTTCATAGACTTGGGGAAAGCACAAGCCTAAATTATAAATTCTAGCATTTTCTATTTTGGGTGCAAGGAATGAACTCCTTTCTCTTCTTCAAAGTTAACTTCATCATCTTCACTGTCTTTTCGAATTTTGTTTAGATTAGACATGTCTTCTCCTTCATCATATACAACTTTTTCTGTCTTGGCAAATATTTCGTACTGATCTGCAAACTCTTTCAGTTCTATAAGTAAAGAATTTCTTTCTACTTCACACAAATTCAGAATAGCGAATATTATGTCGGAAGGAAAAGTATCTACCTATGCTAATTCGTGAAATTTTTTTCGGATCAATCCAAGAGTAATCTTTTAAAATGTCTCGTTTGGGTACGAATTTCTCTTTAATACTTGTTCTGGTGCGATCATAAATGTTAAAGTAGATCAATATGTACTTTTGAGTGGAAACAATTTCAGGTGCTTTTTCTCCTGACATAGTTTTCTTTCTTGACGTCGTGTGTGTTTTAAAATCCAGTTCCACTTCCACGTCAATTGAGTCGCCTAGATCACTTCTAATATTTTCCAGCATACTTCTCGTTCTTTCGTAATGCAATGTAAGTACTCATCACATCTTTTAGAATTGGGTTGCTGTAACAAACAAACCACCATATTCCAGGCTGTAGCGCTCCCATTATTCTTACTCTGAAGGTATTTAGACTCACGAGAGGCAAAAAAAATATATTTAAAAAAACAAAAACTGAAACATGTTTTCAAATGCTCTACATTGGCTTAATTTATATATGGTCGAGAATTTTGATTTTTATAAAAATTTGCAGTGGATATATCCCACAACACACTGATTAGATTGGTTAATTTCCCTGAGTAACCAATTTTAAATATTCTCCATCTTCAATCGATGAATGTGCCCTATGCTTAATCCACCACCTTGTAGCACTAATCTTTTGGATTCTGCAGATAGTGCGATGTTAGACTAACTTCTGTGGATGCTAATATTGTTTGCACCTCCAGGCCCCTCGCACGGGCCCCTCGCACCCCCTAAGCCGCCTCGGGCGGGGGGCCCTCGGCGATCACTGACCTGAAGACCGAGCCAGACCGCCCCTGGATGTAATGTGATATTCCTGCATATGAGTCAGACACTGAGATATCAAATTACCGAATGACATAGCAGTTTTGCTCACAAAGCCTCTACGCTCTGAGACGTTGAAATCTTCCGATATCTTTCGTTAGTGGTCACAGGTGCAGAGGCAGACAGAGGGGTCGCTGTCCCACGCGGATCATATTACCGAGACTACATATAGATTCATTGTTATTGAATGCCTTGAAAAGAAATATCCCCCCAACCACTCAGAAATCGGACCCTTCTTTGTTCGTAAAGGATGTTGATCGAGGTGGTCGTCTTTGAGTACGTAGTTATTTACTTAGGACGGTATTGTTCCCGATGTATCCGAAAATGCAATATTATATGAAGATATCCACATACGTATAACCTGCCGAATGAAACATTGTGCATTCCAAGTACGAGACAAAAAGCCCTTCGATTAGTGGTTCAAAGTATATACAGCGTATGCAAATCAACTTGGAAGAATCAGGACGAATTAAAAAAATTAATAATGCGAACTGGAAACAATTGACCTATATTTTAGGGGAAGGTGTAGGTATATTAAATCCCAAACGGATTGATACAAGTGTATATATTCTTAGCTTTTATCTGGAATCACGTTTGGTTTCAGCCCACTTCAAAACTTTACTGCGATAAAAATTTTTGCATATGGATAAACGGACTAAACTCACTTCGATGAATACCAGAGTAAAATTTACCAACCAAACTCAATTATAATTCACAGAGCATTAAACACTTTTTTTCCGCATTAATGAATTACTTCGAGTAAAATTCCCCACCTCCTCCTCTGAACCAACAAAACTAATATTTTTATCGCACATTTCGGCGTCTATCACGTAGAAATATTTTCACTTGCTTTCATTGAATTACTTGTATGCGACGTATTACTTAAAAACGTATGTATAACTTATACAGTCATAACGACCTCTAATGTATGCATTATTGGCAACTTTTCTCCATGACCCCATCTTCAATCGACGTATCATTATTTTCCACTTATATTTATCGAATTTTCAATTTCATTTTATAGGATTGCAAAACCTTTAAAACAGTATCTGTGAAGTAAGTTCTATTGCAAAGCGGGCGTATTAATTAAGTACATTTTTCTCGGGTCAGGAAAAGCTGTGCTAACGCATATTCATCGATACTCCAAAATATACAATTCAAAAAAATGCAAGAGCGACGTGGTGTGGGCTCGATGTCCATATCTGAGATGGCTGAGATTAGGCAGGGGTTAAAAACAACAGAGATAATAAACGCTATATATAGTAGACATATTCCTACAAAACGTTATAACTCCGTCAACTTCATGTTTCTCATCACTGGCAGGTTGCGTTCATAATTGATCTACTCCATGCACCAAGTCCTTTCCGCTCAGTAATAGACAAATAAAATAAAGAGCGCTTTCAACTATCTTCCGTCTTCTCCTGAACCCTAAGGCTCTCAAGGTTCCGAGTGATTTTGTTGATGTGCTCAGGGTGTCGATATATCTGCTCTTGATAAAACTATTTTTTTAAAGCATGGGTTATTAAAAAATGTCTAATTGACCCATGGAAAAATATATAATTAAGGTAAAATACGCCTAAAATATATGCTTAAAATTTCCAACTTCAGGGCCAATGTAAGTTTTCAAAAATGTTTTTAAAAGAAATAGATCTTTTCAAGTTTAAGCCGTGATCTTTTTAGGAGGGCTAAATATATATGCCATGAGAGCAAAAGAGTTAATTGAATGGTACCACATCCTTGGCTGTTATCTGAAATATTTTTATTTCCAAATACGGCGAATAAGATCACGTGAGTATGAGCATACAAGCCATTTCCTATTATCCCATACTATTCAAGTCTCGAAAAGTATTAATTATGTTTTACTGTTTAGGCACGCACCATTGTAATGCTCAACGTAATGTGTCAGGAAAGAATGATTCTAGAGGCAAATTTGATCCAAAATATGCGAGTGATACTCAAGCAGAAATTTAGGAATATTCGTATTTTTTTAACACAGGAATTATTGTCGTCAATTCTTTTCGAGGATTTCGTTTTGTTTTACCATGCAGTTGATATCCACCGCCCACTACATTAATGTCATAGAATTCACCCTTCTCTTTCGCAGTTCTCTAACAATAAGACGCCCAGATGTTCGCGGCTTCCTTCCACCGTGATCCGATATTGCATAGAGGGAAAGATGAAACTCGACTCTGTCTAACAAGGGGAGTGTCCGAGTTCCGGGTCTAGGATTTTGACGAAATTTGCCAGGCAGGTAGTCCTTGATGAGTTATTTACGAATCACCCCCCATATAGGGTTATATATCCAGAAACTTCGTCAAAAAACGAGTTTGAAATATTTGATTGCGAATATAAAGCCAATAATTAGCCGTGTTCAATCAGTGCAGTTTGGGTTAGGGGTAAAGTACTCGCTTCACAATGTCGACGTCACAAGTTCGAGACTCTTCGTGTCCAATTTTTTTTTTCATCGCAATTTCGTAGTACGACTTTCCCTGGTTTTACACATTTTTAATCTGTTTACCCGGGATGCATTTTAACTATTTTACGTGATAATTACGTAATTTGCTAAAATTACGTAATTAGTACGTAAAATAGTTAATTACGTTATTTACCTAAATCACGTAATTAGTACGTGGCGGAATTACTTCCGCACGCCCTGTCGTTTTTTGTGTATGAAATTTTAACGGAAGAGCATGAAGTGTGATCGTGATTTTGAATTTCCGTATCTTTGGCCACGCAGTCCCGACACACGTACAACATTTGTTCTAATTTGCCTGGTGCCGTTATTGTCCAGCGCTGTGCTTTTTTGGAAAAACTAATCGCAAGAGAAAAAAAGAATTTAGGTTTTGTAATCATACAATTGTAAGTATCTACCGAAATGTTCGGGTGATTCTAACATGCTCCTGAAAAGGTGAAATACATTAATTCTTCAAAATTAATTGTTGCCGCTGGTTTTTTTATCAATTTCCACGCGACGTCCTTGATTCGAAACTCTCTCCCACCCGAATATTTCGCCCGATCACCCGAACATTTCGGTAGATACTTACAATTATATGATTACAGAGCTTAAGTTCTTTTTTTCTCTTGCGATTAGTTTTTCCAAAAAAGCACAGCGCTGGAAAATCACGGCACCAGGCGAATTAGAACAAGTGTTGTACGTGCGTCGGGACTGCGTGGCCAAAGATACGGAAATTCAAAATCACGATCACACTTTATGCTCTTCCGTTAATTTCATACACAAAAAACGACAGGGCGTGCGGAAGTAATTCCGCCACGTAGTAATTACGTGATATAGGTAAATAACGTAATTAACTATTTTACGTACTAATTACGTAATTTTAGCAAATTACGTAATTATTACGTAAAATAGTTAAAATGCATCCCGGGTAAACAGATTAAAAATGTGTAAAACCAGGGAAAGTCTTACTACGAAATTGCGATTAAAAAAAAATTGGACACGAAGAGTCTCGAACTTGCGACGTCGACATTGTGAAGCGAGTACTTTACCCCTAACCCAAACTGCACTGATTGAACATGGCTAATTATTGGCTTTATATTTGCAATCAAATATTTCAAACTCGTTTTTTGACGAAGTTTCTGGATATATAACCCTATATGGGGGGTGATTCGTAAATAACTCATCAAGGACTACCTGCCTGGCAAATTTCGTCAAAATCCTAGACCCGGAACTCGGACACTCCCCTGTAAGAATGCTTCGCTATCAATGATTCAGCTGCTTGAGAGTCCCACCATCGAGGGCCAGATTTCCTCTCCTGAGTTTCGTAAACAAAGCGGCGTGCGAGCCGCTAGGGCTCAGTTATTTTTCCGTGTCACAACGACGATAGAAATAATTTATCAGCCCTAATGCCCTTAAAATTAGGCCTAGAAAAAAAGCTAAATTTCAAGGGGAAACTGATATCAACGCCTTTACGTTTTTGCCGTCTGCTGCATACATTTGTACTAGAGATTTAAATATTACTCTCCAAAAACACAGCAGTAACTTAAATACGTTTATAGCTATCTTACTATCTGCTTTGATTTAAAAACAGAAATAGTGCTTCACCCACCAATGAGAATATTCCCTGCCTTGTTCCTGAAATTCTTGATATCGTAAAGCTTACTTTTAGTCGCCTTAGTAAACTTAACTTAAACTTTGTTAACCATTTTTTTCCATATTTATCCTTGTGGTTTGCCCGGCAATCGTCCTGAAAAAAATATCCTCTTCCATATCAGCGACTGGGAAAGCAAGAACAATACAGTTTTACGTTTCGCATCGATAATTTCTTGGGGAGAACTTTTTCATCCTTCTTATCTCCTGCGACACAATGAAGGCTCAACTCAACATCTCTGCTCAAGACTGTATGTACCACTGTACCGTGACAGAAAAAGTAACCTTCAGCGCCGCACATCCTGGCGCCTGGTAATGGTAGAAAGAACAAATATGTAGTGTAGTGGATGAACGCTAGCGCGCACTACGCTAGGCCCCACCACCGAGACTCACTCCGACGAGAGTTCCTAAGAGACTTCAAACGAGAAATCCCTCGAGCGAGGTAGAGCGACGTTGCCAGGCTGTGGGCGCTAGATACGCCACGATGTGTACGGTGATATTTAGGGACACATTATACGGACTGGTCAGCGCCATTCCGGCCGGGAAAAAACTGAACTAAAAATATACATTTTTCTGATATTTTGCCATCAAAATGGCATCCATACAACTTAGCGTAATTAGGGTCTACATGAAGTAAGCAACCGATTTCAGTGCTTTAATGAAGTTTGTAATCCGGCGTCCGATATACGGGCGCCAGATTGCAGACGGACGCCAGATTAAATGCAAATCGCCTATCAACGGTAGCCAAAATGATACCAGAATTTATATATATATATATATATATATATATATATATATATATATATATATATATATATATATATATATATATATACAGAGTGTCCCATTGATCGTGTGTCATTTCTAACCTGTAATTTTAGACACTTCCTTTCGAGCCACAAGGATGAAATTTGGTACTTGGCTAGAAAAAGGATGTAAGTTTTGTTGAGTCTAAGCAAAATATGAAAAATATGACCTTTTGACCCCAGAAATAGGGTCCAACCTAAAATCCAAATTTTGCCTTATGGGCTTTCAATGTTAAAGTATTCGAAGTACAAAAAAGACGGAATTTTTTAGCGAAACTTTCGACTAATAGGTTTTTGGACACGAAGAACACGATGGAAGAACTATTGAGGTCAGAAATTGCAACTGTGACCCCTGAAAGGTCACAGTCAAGGTCACAGGGGTTACAAAAAATGAATCACCGCTTCAAACCTGTCGAATCATAGGTTTAAAAAGGTTCCAAGGTCGATTTTAAGGTCTTCATATCCCTCTTTTCATCTCTTGACCTTCAAGGGTAACTCAGAGGTCAAAGGTCACAGGGATGGAAAAAATTAATCCAGGCTACAAACGTGTCGAATCATAGGTTTAAAAAGGTGTCAATGTCGATGGAAAAGTCATAAGATTCCTCTTTTCATCCCTTGACCTTCTAGGGTAACTCTGGGGTCAAAGGTCACAGTGATTACAAAAGGTGAAATAAGGCTACAAAACTTTCGAATCATAGGTTTAAAAAGATGACAAGGTGGATTTTAAGGTCTTCAGATCTCTCTTTTCATCTCTTGACCATCAAGGGTAACTCAGAGGTCAAAGGTCACAGGGATGGAAAAAGAGAATTCAGGCTACAAACGTGTCGAATCATAGGTTTAAAAAGGTGCTAATGTCGATGGAAAGGTCATCAACTCCCTCTTTTCATCCCTTGACCTTTAAGGGTTACTCAGGGTGTCAAAGGTTGAAATGGTGGCAAAAAGTGAAATTAGGCTAAACTTATCGAATCATAGGTTTCAAATAGTGCACAATACGATAGTCAAAGATCACAGGGATGGAAAAAATGAATCCAGGCTAAAAACGGGTCGAATCATAGGTTTTTAAAGGTGCCAATGTCGATGGAAAGGTCATCAGATTTCTTGTCTTTTCATCCCTTGACCTTTAAGGGTTACTAAGGGGTCAAAGGTCAAAATAGTGACAAAAATGGAAATGAGGCTAGAAACGTATCGAATCATATGCTTGAAAAGGTGCCAAGGTCGATCGTATGGTCTTCTGATCCCTTTTTTCTTTCATTGACCTTCAAGGGTTACTCAGGGGTCAAAGGTCGTTGGAGTGACAAAATTCGAAACGGGGCCACAACGACTTATTTGTTTAAACAGTGCCTAATACGATGGTAAAATCCCTCCAGGAAGACTCTGACCTGGAACGGTTGGGCAGGGGTCAAAGTCCACCAGGTGTAGTGAAAAAAACATTTTCGGGCATTGAAGAAATAAAAAAAGAAATTACAACGTGTGCAGAGTCCATATCTCCGAATATGCTGGAAGACACATTCACACACGCTTTTATCGGGCAAATTCCAATGTGCCTGGCATGGAATATCGGGTACGTAGAATGAATAAAAATTGATTTTCATTCTTACTGCTTCCATATTTTCATTTTAAATTTTAATATTGAAATTTTTTTTAATAATACTTGAAATACTTTTTTAAATAAAACGTATGATTAAGTATTTTTAATTTAATAATAGCAATTAACTTGAATTTACAATTGAAATTTTCCATTGATTAGTAAACTCTAAATCAACGACTACCATATGACCCAAAGGGTTTAAGGGATGGAAGTTGGGATCTAAATTTCTTAAAATTTACTTTGGGAGACTAAATAATCTCATTCAAATTATGTGTTTCACGTCTTGGCATATTTACATCTGTGACCAATAAACTCAGTGTTGCCCTTTGAGGTCAGGAGACAACAAAAAGGACCAAGTAACTTCATCTAATTCTTCACCCTTTCGAAGATAGAATTCGACGCATCTATTGCCCTAAATCTTGGATACACCTAGTGACCTTTTGCCCTTTCCCAATCATTCAATGTCAGATAATTCCTGGAGGGAATTTACCATCGTATTAGGCACTCTTTGAAACCTATGATTCGATACGTTTAGCCTAATTTCACTTTTTGTCACCATTTTGACCTTTGACACCCTGAGTAACCCTTAAAGGTCAAGGGATGAAAAGAGGGATTTGATGACCTTTCCATCGACATTAGCACCTTTTTAAACCTATGATTCGACACGTTTGTAGCCTGGATTCTCTTTTTCCATCCCTGTGACCTTTGACCTCTGAGTTACCCTTGATGGTCAAGGGATGAAAAGAGAGATCTGAAGACCTTAAAATCCACCTTGTCATCTTTTTAAACCTATGATTCGAAAGTTTTGTAGCCTTATTTCACCTTTTGTAATCACTGTGACCTTTGACCCCAGAGTTACCCTAGAAGGTCAAGGGATGAAAAGAGGAATCTTATGACCTTTCCATCGACATTGACACATTTTTAAACCTATGATTCGACACGTTTGCAGCCTGGATTAATTTTTTCCATCCCTGTGACCTTTGACCTCTGAGTTACCTTTGATGGTCAAGAGACGAAAAGAGAGATCTGAAGACCTTAAAATCCACCTTGTCATCTTTTTAAACCTATGATTCGAAAGTTTTGTAGCCTTATTTCACCTTTTGTAATCACTGTGACCTTTGACCCCAGAGTTACCCTAGAAGGTCAAGGGATGAAAAGAGGAATCTTATGACTTTTCCATCGACATTGACGCCTTTTTAAACCTATGATTCGACACGTTTGTAGCCTGGATTAATTTTTTCCATCCCTGTGACCTTTGACCTCTGAGTTACCCTTGAAGGTCAAGAGATGAAAAGAGGGATATGAAGACCTTAAAATCGACCTTGGAACCTTTTTAAACCTATGATTCGACAGGTTTGAAGCGGTGATTCATTTTTTGTAACCCCTGTGACCTTGACTGTGACCTTTCAGGGGTCACAGTTGCAATTTCTGACCTCAATAGTTCTTCCATCGTGTTCTTCGTGTCCAAAAACCTATTAGTCGAAAGTTTCGCTAAAAAATTCCGTCTTTTTTGTACTTCGAATACTTTAACATTGAAAGCCCATAAGGCAAAATTTGGATTTTAGGTTGGACCCTATTTCTGGGGTCAAAAGGTCATATTTTTCATATTTTGCTAGGCTCAACAAAACTTACATCCTTTTTCTAGCCAAGTACCAAATTTCATCCTTGTGGCTCGAAAGGAAGTGTCTAAAATTACAGGTTAGAAATGACACACGATCAATGGGACACTCTGTATATATATATATATATATATATATATATATATATATATATATATATATATATATATATATATATATATATATATATATATAGGTATGCCAATCGATATAAATTTTAAAAAATGTGTTGAAATATTAGACAATTACATATTGAATAGGTTCAGGACATACGGATTATAACGCCACCAAGAACGAAATTCTACGACACCCCAGTTTTGAATTGCTAACTTTTCATAAAATTGATAAAAACTCTTTTTATTTTTAAGTTATACACTGGAAACTTACAGTATGCATGGAAAACATTTATATCTAACACTATTTAAACTTTGATTGCAATTTAACGACTTGGTATTGATTTACGGGTCATCAAAGTCGGTGCTATGCTCGAACACCGTCAAAAACAGGCACTTTTTACGTTACGACCGTTGTAAAAAATATGAAAATACTTTTAAAAATTTAAATTTGCCATTCTGTAACGCAGAATAAAAGAAGAAAAGCTAAGGTGTGATTAGTTTTACCGTAAGCCCAGCTGTTGATTTGTTATTTGTATTCAAACTCGAGTGCACATAATTTCTTCGCCGACAGAGGTTGCTCGCGTTTTTTAATTCTTTTTTTCTGGTTTCAGTCTGGTTAACTCTTCGGTAATGTTATGATATGCCAATTACCTTAAGCGAAGTTTTGGATTCCAATCACCAGTATCATAAGCTTTCTCTAAATCCACAAACGCAATGCTTCTCTTTTGTACTTCCACATGAGTATCCTATGGGTAATCATTGCTTCCCCTATACTCTTGTTTTTATGGACCTACATTCATCTCCTTGAAGGCATTCCTCTGTGTTTGGTTCTACTCTTCTTCTCCCAGGGATTAGGGATTATGATGTTATTCTGTAGGCCTGTGGTATCTCTCTCAGTTGAGTAGTTGACACAGACATGCCTCTGAGCTGCTGGGCTTATCACTTACATTTTTAATTTGTTCAGAAGGAATATTATCGATTTCGAAAGCCTAACAAAAATCGATGTGTAAGATCTTGATCTCAATTTCACCTTCACCGTGAATACTACGATTGCCATGAAGCTCCACTCCACTCGATTCTTCTTTCGGCTGCTCTCTTGATCGCAGACTAGATCACCGCTATGTCATTGTCGACACGTAGAATGCACTCGCGTATTCAACGTGGAATTATTATTTCTGAAGCATTCGTTATTCAAATGCTAAACCTTTTTTTTTAAATATGCTCTTAATTGATCATTCTTTATAAAATATGTGTTTACATCTGCTGAAATGTTTTCTTTAATGGGGAACATGCGCTATTTTTTATAACTCTTTGAATGTGAAGTTTATTAGCTAAAATGTGCTTCGCGAAAATTTTGCTGAAGAAATAAGTTGTGTTACAAAGAAATTACTCTTTGAAAATTGAACCTTTTCGGCATCTTAAAAACACGACGTCATCGCATGACGTCACGGCACGGTATCACTAAGGGCGTTGTTTATCTGTTTATGCGTGGAGGTAAGTTTTTAAATGAATACTTGGCGATAGCGTATGTATTTATCTCATTTGTTTAATGCAATAAACGATTGTATTTCGATTTTTTATTTACGTAGTATGGATGGTAACGAGCAAATCGTCCATTAATTATATAATGCCTGTTTAGTGCCTAAGAATTTCTACTACGTCTATGTATTCGCTGGTTTTTAGAAGAACGCCGCCACAAGGGAGTCAACCAAAGGAAATTGTCGGAATGTGCTTTTTTTAAAGTATTTTTTTGGTCATCGTTTCGTTCGAGAAACGGCTAAAAACCTCAAAACAATATATTCACTTCGTTTTCTTTTAAAAATTAAATGTCTATCTCGTAACAATATGAAACCTATACCGTGCAGTGACGTCAGAAGGTCTTTTAGGTCACGTGACTTTCGTCAATTTCCGGGAACATTTTTAATTCATTTAATAATCTTTGTGGTGGGCGTAGAAAAATTTGGCTTACATATTTCAATTGGTGAGAAAGTTTCGCAAGTTGATGAGAAACAAATTCCATGCATATTCCCCATTATCTAAAATTATTACAATCGAATTGATTATTGATCGAAGTTCAGTCTTCCGGTTGCTAAGGACACGACTTAACCCGAGGAAATTAGACGGTACCATGCAATTTCGATACCTTCAGATCCGAGCAATGAGTGAACAGTGAACACCTCTACATCTGCAGATTGCCCGAAGGAAAGTAGCTTCGCGAGGATCTGTGGGCCCTTAAGTGGGTGCGGCCTTCATTCTCCTCCCACACCTCTCCCTGAGCACTTGCGTCGAACTCAACTTACTCTCCGAAAACCCACTCCAAATGCCGTCTATTTTAATTAAGGTAAATTACATGCTATCAATAATTATTGTATTTTGGCATTCCGTCGGTTGTGGTAGGTTTTGTACGAATGGAGCGATGAAAAAGGCCCATTCCAAACAAGTTAATTTTTATATGACGAAAAATATTACAATCAAATGTTACTTGGAGAGAATCAGCTATTATTGTGGAAACTCAAGTTTTAATTGAACACTTTCTATATCTATAAGATGTTTTTGGATATTTTAGCTAATAAAGTGACCTCTGTGGATGTTAGAGAAATGGTTTTCAGTAATAACTTTAACGTATTCTCAATGCTTAAGAGAAAGTTAAATGCATATCAAAATGCCAATTTCTAGTAAAGATAATTTAGTACGCTCTACTTGGAAAAGTTGAAGGGGAGATGACCTCAAGTATAAGAAGAGTGGTGTGTGTCCGGCAGAGGCGTGAATGAGTTCCTTCCGAGGGGATCATCTTCGAAAACGAGAGAGGCAAACTTTCGATCCGTTACTTGGAACGAATGACCACCCTCACCCCCCTTCCTGGTCTGGGGGGCTATTTTGTAATCTCACCTTTTTAATGACTCTTTGCGGGAAGGCGGGAGATCCGTTTCGCTCTCTCAATGATCGGCTCACGAACGGTTCGTGAATTGTCGAAGCTTCTGTCGGTAGCGCTATCTGTTACCAATCTAGGGCTGCTATTCTGAACGAGATAAGGCCGGCCTTATAAGTCATAATAGCGGAAAAAGTCGATATTTTCAAGAGTATTACGACCCAGTCGTTATTTGCTATTCTGAATGCCGAAGAGTCACCGGAAGTCGCTATTCTACAGATATCCCATAGCGCGGTCGAAATATGGTATTCTGAAAGGCAGATAGCGACCGGCCGGGTCGTAATATTATTCCCCGATTCTGAAGACCGGGCAATCTGGATAGCGCGACGTAAATCAGCTCGCTGAATGACTTTCAAATGTTTATAATGTTTACTTCGAGTAGTATCGGGTATATATTCGACGCTTGTTTACTATCTGAAAGGGCTGGACGTCTGCATTTCAAGTTTTGGCAATTGTTAATGCATATGTAGAAGCCCGGGGTAGGCTACGATTAGAGAAAGTGATACATATGTGTTTGTTTTTTGTGAAATCAGTGGACTGTGGTGTTTCTATTTACTTTGAAGTCATTGGTGGTGGTTTTAGTTTCTGTGGTTGTTGTATCGGAAAATTTCAAGCATGTTCATTTATCTGGTAAGAATTAAATCTTGTTAAGAATTACTAGAAAGTGTTATTTATAAACTTACCGGAGGACCACAGAGGTTCCATCCCATGCCCCTTTGTAAACTGACCACTGCACGCAAATACCTTTGCAAACCGACCACGATTTATAAACAATAATAATAACAGGATGATAGTATAAATTCATTTGAAGTGATGGAGGACAGATTTATTCACCATTTCCGTGTGTCGAGTGAAGTGACTATGTTTGTAGTAAACTGCCTTGATTAAACCTTGCGGCGAGAGAAATCCTGCAAGCCATGGCTTGATGATGTGTAAATACTCATTAATAGATCATAATAGTAGACGGGGAAAGTGTGATGTGCCATATTATACTTCATTGCAAAGGCAGTTTATTAATGTGAACGTATTTTCAGTTTATGGAACCTTTAATTAGATATTTACCTGCCCGATGAAAAGCAATAAAACTCCTACCGACAATAATCCTTTTCATCTCATTGTGTATTTACAACGTCTCCAATGGGTCGTTCTTAATTGTAAATATATTAATAACTATAGTTACCCTTGAGTGTAAACAATTTTTATTTTGCTTGCATTGTAAACAAACAACAGTGATTTCATGAAAATACCGGTACAGAAACGAAATTGCCGAACGTGAGCAGCTGTGTGTCACTTAATAATCCTGAAGGGTACAGAAACCACAATCATTTCCATTCTATTAATTTGCAAATTGTATAATTATGAAACTATTGATCTTTTATGATGATAAGTACGATTTTCGTGCGAGTACCCTAGCCTCCGTAGCAAAACGTATTTAATGTTTATCAACATTGTTTATGAAGATGATAAAGTAATTAATATAAGTTCTACCACTTAATATTTGTGATAATCGGATGAATATAATGAATGTAGTTGCTTACCCCAGAGCGGAGCATTAGGTACCAATTCATCATTAATAAACACGTATTTATATACCATTAATAACCACCACATTAATATTGATAATGAGTACGTTTTCAACGACGGCCCTTTTCTCTGGCATGCTTTTTAACGTAAAATATCCACGGAGAAGTTCATATTTCGTATTTATAGCTAAGGATTTTAATCAACTACAGGCGAAAACAATTTTACGACGAGTTTGGCTGTTTCATATGCAAATGTAAGCAGGAGAGTTACCTCAGTTAATGATGTTTGCTCGAAAGATACATTGATCTGGATGAATACGCGAATTTTCCAAGCAGGATAGTAAATAATTCATTTATAATTTTATACATTAATATCAGCTGTTCGCTGGCCATTGTGAAAGGCGTAAAGTTGGCCGTAAATCTATCCCAAATTGTCCCAGAAAATGTAAACATCGCTTGCTATTGGCTGCCGGAATTTTTGTTTTCTGATCTTTATGGTTCTCATACCGGAAGGGGCGGGTACAATTATTCCACCTCAGAACTGGGCAATTTATTCCCCACCTCGATTCAGAATACCAGATCGGGAATAATGACCCGTGGAATAGCGCGGCCTTATAATAGCGACCCCGATTCAGAATACCAGCCTAGGTGTGCTGAAGTTCTTCACGTTGTGCAAATTCCAAAAATACAATTTAAAATCGTTTGTATCTTTCCCGCTCTTGCTTTTTTCCCAACTTAAGCTTCAAGTAAAAACGATAGTGGCTCCATTTCACGTTCTTTATGAAGATGAGATGGGAACTAATGGCAGGCGGGGATAATGAAACGGATCAAGAGTCGAAAGATACGGATCAGAGCGGATGAATCGTCCTAAAGGACCAGCACATGACCGGCAGTTCACCGCTTGAGATCACGTCGCCTGGGTGGCTGAGTTTAACTACCAAAAAGTTACATTTTATGACGTATTCTCACTAAAGTGAGATTACAAAATAATTCCCCTGGTCTATCTGTATATTGCTTCGAATCATATCGAGGAGGGCACGTGTTTCCCTTTGAACTCGTAATTGACATGACGTAGGCAGTAGAAGTGATAAGACTCCGAATACGGCCCGCCCACATTCAGAGTCTCGAATCAGCTCCCAATGCAACACTGAAAAGTAATACCATCTTTGCATTTTGTAGACCGATTTGACTCCAAGTAGATATTTCTTGGCGTGAGTAGCAGAGGCGATTTCTGAATACGGTGGTCAGCAGAGGACAGAATGAATAAACTCCCTCCCCTCCTCACCCCGTCCTCATCCGGTCCAAACGTTATCATGGCAGGCATGCTCCAACGATTTACTACAATGCATTTATTTTTCGCACCAATGTGTTCACCCGTCTCCTTCAATTTAATACGATGGTCCAGTTCTCCTGCGGCTGTTCTTTGCTTTCATATCGTGCAAGCAAGCAGCTCCCTCAGGGCCGGGCGGGCGACAGGGCCGGCTTAGTATGCGGGGGCACTCCCGAGCCATCAATCGCCTCGTCAAGGGGTGGCTGGCCCTATACGGCTTAAAAGGATCCAAGAATTATAAATTCTCCAACGGCCGTAAATAACAACCCTTCCACTTTTACTTTTGAACGAAAGGATTCTGATTTGCGGCTATCGGAGGATTTATAATTCTCGGATATATAATGTGTACGTTGCGAGGCATATGAAATATTAATCTCCTGAACTTACCGTTGTATTTCAGAGCCCTTCAGCTTTAGTGAGAGAGTACTAATTAAAATTAGTCTATGAAAACTTTTTTATCAATGAGGAAAAATACTTAACGTCATATATTAGGGATTAGGGCCTATGCAGGGATTTGCAATGGGGACCGGACATTGAAAAAACTACTGCTAAAGCCTTTAGGGTATTACATGTTTTGATGAGAACCCTAGGAAAGAGCTGTACCAAAGATTTTGCCTATAAAACATTCGTTAGGCCTGTTTTAGGGTAAGGGGCGTCAGTCTGGGATCCTTATTTGGGAGGGGAGAAAAGACAACTGGTAAAAGTTCAGCGTTTAGCCGCAAGGTTCGCAATGGGAAATTTTAAAAGGAAGGCTAGTGTAACGGAGATGATGATCGTATTGGGCTGGACATCACTCGAATCGAGGAAAGCGCGCCTTAAATGAATTCATAAAGCATATTTTGGTGATCCGGCGTGGAGGAATATATCCCAACGACTGAAAAGACCGAGTTATCTGGCAAGAAAAAACCACAATCATAAGATAAGGCCTCCGAGGCAGCTCTCAAACACACTGAAATATTCCTTCCTGCATCGGGGGATTGGAATAGTTTACCCAAGGAAGTATTGGATCCCATCACAAATAAAACTAGGGTGTTTATGACGAGGTTAAAAGAAATTGTACTGTGAGGGTTGTTTTTGGTACTGTGAATGTGTTTTTTTGTACTGTGTGGATTTGTGCACTGTGGGGTATCTTTTGTCTATTGTCTATTTGATGTATTTTGGCAGTCTTTATGTTTTTGTGGATTGATTTTTTTTTTGGATTTACTCGGTTCATACCGATTTATGTTACCACCCGACCATATGGTCGACCTGTAACTACTTGGTAATAATAATAATATTAAAATTGCTCAAAATATTTACTCCGGCGGTTATAAACTTTTGATCAAGCCAATGAAAAAATAGCAGGAAACTAACCTGTTGAAAAATGACGGGCGAAGTAAGACCTCGCAAGAGAAATGTGGTACAAATCGTGAAGGAGAAGGGTTATAGTGATCTGGTGTGTGGAATCACGGATGCATCTTTCTCGTTATCGCAATCTTTAATGTTAACGCTTACACCCTAGAGTACCGCAGGGTTAACAATAACCGTCTATAAAATTCGCTCCACTTATTGTAATAAGCGATTTGAAGTGCTGTGCGAAAAATGAAGAACGGAGATCACGTTCTCTCTGAAATAAGTTAAATCAAAAAACAACGATAACGCAAGCGCACGCCTTACGATCTAGGCCATGAAGGGATCAGCCGATAAGAGAGTCAAATGGGGAGGCAAGTAATCTGAGGATTGAAAGCAAGAAGCTCTCCACTCGGCATTTGAAGCTCGTGGTGATACGCCAACTGCCGTGAACCGCTACCAACTGGCATCAGCGCATATCACACGCACACACTAAACCATTTGTCTCTAAAATCTCGAGACATAAAAAATACTGATATGGTAAGGGAATTACACTTTTTCATTTAATGCGATTATCACTTAATCTGCATTTCAAAGGTAATAATACTTATGATTCCCTTACATATGACATAGTCATGTACACGGATATTGTGATCTACTCGGAATAGTGTGCCAAACAAATTATATAAACCTTATAAACATAGATAACTCGGAGAAACTCTTATTGACACATATCCGCAATGCATACGAGAACCACTCGTGTCAACAAAATACCTCAAAGTAGAAATAATACATACTTTGTACTTCACTGATAAGAGATGAGTTGGGGCCTAATTCCGATTCCGTGGCGACATTCCGAGAGACTTACTATCCGCGGCGACTTCGGAATACAACACAGTCGAGACGGAAACACCGTGAAAACCTTACTGAATGGAAAATTGGGTATTCTTCCGAGAATGTGACGTCATTCCGAGACTCAACCATGGAATTTCAGTGAACATTACCTTAGCTGTGCAGCAAGAAAGAAGAGGCGAAAACCAATCTCAAACTAGGCAAACAAAAACTTGAAGAGGTGAAAGAGTTCTGTTACCTAGGAAGCCGAGTAACCGACGATGGACGAAGAAAGAAAGAAATAGTTGGTAGTATAGCCCAGGCAAAGAGGGCATTCTATCAAAATAAGAATCTACTTACAGCTGGAAATACAAGCTTGGAAATAAGGAAGCAATTCATTAAAACGTATATCTGGAGCATGTCCCTTTCCGGCAGTGAGGCATGGACGATGACAGCAGCGGAGAAGAAAAGGGTGGAAGCATTCGAGATGTGGTGCTATCGAAGAATGATGAAGATAAAATGGATCGACCGAGTGACAAATGAAGAAGTCCTAAGAAGAGTGGGAGAAAAGAGAAGTCTGCTGAAAACTATAAAAAGAAGACGGGACAACTTAATCGGCTACATCATGAGACACAATGGCCTGATGAAGACTATCGTCGAGGGAAAAGTGAACGGGAAAAATGGAAGAGGCAGGCCTCCTGTATGAGTTATAGAGAACAGGTCGTAAAGGACGTGAAAGAGAGGAACTACGTTGGTATGAAGAGGTTGGCCGATAGAAGAATCGAGTGGAAAGCTGTGTCAAACCAATCCTAGGATTGTTGACCAATGATGATGATCACTTTAGCGAATAAGGGCGCAGGAGACCTTTCCCCCACTCTTGTTAAGTTCCAAGCATTAAATCGTAATCCATGTTATCAAATACCTTCTCGAAATCAACAAGCAAAATGAACTTAGTTTCGTTCCCCTTATCTACGAGCAGCCTGACGGTCAAAGTTCTCCTCTTGTGCCTTTGTCTTTCCTTCACCCAAAGTAGTTCTTCATCCAGATACTTCTCTTTTATGTTTTTCAGATTATCTTAGATTATAGACTAACGGTCCTATAATTTTCAGTTCCCAGCCCTCTTCCTTTTGGGAATAGGGATGATGATGCTCTTCTCGAAGTCCGTGGGTATCTCTCCTGTCGAGTACATGCCGCAAATGTTTTATCACTGCTGGTTTAATATATTTCCTCCTGCATTATTGATTATCTCGGCAGGAACATCGTCAAGGAACCTTATGCAGCTGCAAGTCCTTTACCGCAGCGTCGAATTCTGAGTTCAATTGAGGCCAATTTGAGAGCATCTCAATGCTGATGTTCCCAATTCATAACTCTCGGCTTCCTTATCTCTATCGATTATCACCGATTGCTTCCGTCGTAGAATTCTTCCAAAAATTCTCTGTATTCCATCTTCAGTACAAAACCGCAAAAGAAAGAGCATGGATTACATGCAGGTTGGTTAGATGGTTGGTTCTTCAGGGGAGGCGACCGACAGCTGAGGTCATTTGCGCCACTTTAGGATAGGTGGGTAATTGGGTAATGGTAGGAATTTTTTAGGGAACGGAGGAAGGGTGGAGAGAAACACGGCGTCGGCATTAGCCTACTCTTATCGACAGGCGCCAAGGGGACCACGGCTTAACGTCCCATTCGACGGACGGAGTGCTGAACTTGAAATGCCCACCACTAGTAACTCATCTGGGGACCGGTTTTCCACTGAAAAATCTGCCACTGCCAGGAATCGAACCCGGGCCCTCAAGATGGGAAGCCAGTATTCTAGCCACCACATCAACCCGATCCCCGATTACATGCAAACTTTTGATCTCAATTTAAGTATTTTTTGTGAGAATGTTTTTATCATTTGCTTCAAATTTTCCGTAAATTTTGTAACTAAAGCATAGTTCGACTTCTAAAAATATAGTAAGTGGCCCAAACACAAATACTTCCTCAAAGTACTTTAGGTAAATTTAAAGGGCCCTTGTTTAGAATGCAAGAAGCGTGATGTGTTCACGCCAAAAAGTTGACTCGAGTCTCATCTAAATAAATTGAAGGAAGCATCGGGCATTCAAAATTGAAAAGTAGCCGTTTCGTTGGCAATGCATCCCCGTGGGAAACATTTCCTGCGACGTGATTTCATTTTAGAGGGCTAACTACGCTTTTCTATGCTTATATATAAAGCAGTTACAAGGACAGTCCACACTCACGGGCGATAACACATTCATCATCATCGGCCAACAATCCTAATGGTTGCTTAGCGACGCAGCCCTCCACTCGATTCTTCTATCGGCCAACCTCTTCATATATGACGTAGCTCCTCTCTTTTACATCCTTCACAACTTGCTACATATACCTCATACGAGGCCTGCCTTTTCCATTCTTCCCGTTCACTTTTCCCTCGACGATTGTCTTCATCAGGCCATCGTGTCTCAAGATGTGGCCCATCAAGTGGTCCCGTCTTCTTTTTAATGTTTTCAGCAGACTTATCTTTTCTCCCACTCTTCTTAGGACTTCTTCGTTTGTCACCCATTTTATCTTCATCATTCTTCGATAGCACCATACTTCGAATGCTTCCACCCTTTTCTTCTCCGCTGCTGTCATTGTCCATGCCTCACTGCCGTAAAGGAACATGCTCCAGAAATACGTTTTGATGAATTGCTTCCTTACTTCCAAACTTGTATTTCCAGCTGTTAGTAGATTCTTTGATAACACATTATACCTTTATTTATCGATGCAAAACACCATAGAGATCACTTACCACTCGACCCTTACCTTGCATCACTAATGCAAACAGAATTTTGTCCGATATTCTCCCCGTGTTGATAACGGAATTATGCTCATTTATGAATGAAAGGCATTTGTTTATTTGAGACTCGACGTTTACCTGATGCATTATGTTTGTCAAATTTTCAAAAAGAGGTCATTTGCTGTCAAAACTCAAGCTGCGAACACACTTGGAGTAAAATATGCAGTTGGAAATCGGAAAGATAGAGAAGAATGCCTGCTAAAATTGTACACACAACACATATGACTGCAAACACGTCTTTTAATGACTAAAACCGCAGAAGGTATTCCTGTAAAATGCCAGGAGAGAGGAGGAGACTTCTCACTGAGAGATGATTGCACGCCGCTTTTGACGGCTTTCTCAGTCCCGTTCGATTCGGGAATCGCTAACCCAGTTCCTCCTCGCATGGAATTTCATCCCATCCTTTTTTTGCCGCGCGAGGGCGGAATGAATAGGCAAACGGAGAGAAGGGAAACTTCACTGACGAACTGAGTGAAATGAGAACCTCCCACTAATTGAGGGGAGATATTGTTTCTCCTAAAGACTGAATGCGTTTCCTCCATGGACAAAGGAGATGGAGGATAAGTTACTCGCCACTGCAAACGATGACTCCTCGCTTTCTACGCTAAGATGAATAAGGGTGCCAGCTGAACGGGAGCGTATCAAACGGAAGAGAGAAAGAGGGACGCAAATACGGACTCCCAACTGAACATTGTTGGACATGAAAGGCGGGCCAATCGGAGAAGATCTCTCGCTCTTTATTAGCCCTCACCGTTTTGAACGCCTCCGACGAGGAAAAAAAAGACGCACGTTTGTGCGCAGGGGCGTCCGTTCGTCGTCGTGGCGATCGTCGAAGACAGTACCGTTAAAGCATTACTTGCGGGCAAGGACTACACCAATTTCATGTGGCTAAATGTCCAGTTATTTTCTCCTTAAATGCCTCTGATGTTGCCCCAAACTGCCTAGCGTGTAGAGCTAGCATAAGCTCTTTTGGGGTAAATTGTTTACAATTTGGTTACCAGGAGTATGCGATATAATTGTTAGTTCTGATGCATTAAGTTGTGATATATGTTTCTTAAAGTAGAAATGACTGTTCTTTTATCACATTAATTTTAAAATTAGTTCAAATTTCATGCAATTAAACCGTATTGATAATAGTGTGGAATTTCATCATCATGTAGCATTTTTTTTACCAACTCTCAGCTACAGAGAACACGTTAATGAAATATCATGAGGGGCAATTTAAGAAGACTTTTTTTTGTTATTTCTCCGTAAAAGGCTTGGTATTACAAGTAATTATGAATTACTTTATCAAATGAGAACGTATTGAGCCAAGTGTATAATACTCGTGAGGAAGTTATTTTCAATTCGCAGGCATTGTAATGTTCATTATTAATTCTTAATCCTCAAAATGATTCAAAACAAGTGAAACCACTTCAAATTAAAGCTCTTTGTGCATGCGTACAAGAGAAACAAGTTCGAAATATGCTGTAAATCTGACAACACCGTGACGTTCGATTGGCTTCCGACGATCGCCGTTATACAATCGCTCTTTTCATAATCATTCGAAGACGGTGAGCTCGATCGAGAGTGGACTAACAGTCGAACGTAAGCCTAGTTACACAATAGGCCCCAAAATCGAAACCAGTTGAGCGGTATTTAATAATATTTGTGTGGAATATAACAAAATTTTATTGACAAAATGTGGATTTCCTTTGCTAATTTTCATCATCATCATCATCATCATCAAGGGTCAACAATCCTAGGGTTGCATAGCGACGCAGCCCTCCACTCGATTCTTCTATCGGCCGACCTCTTCATACCAACGTAGTTCCTCTCTTTTACATCTTCCACTACTTGCTCCATATACCTCATACGAGACCTGCCTTTTCTATTCTTCCCGTTCACTTTTCCCTCGACGATTGTCTTCATCAGGCCATCGTGTCTCAAGATGTGGCCCATTAAGTTGTCCCGTTTTCTTTTAATAGTTTTCAGTAGACATCTATTCTCTCCCACTCTTCTTGACACTTCTTCGTTTGTCACTCGATCGATCCATTTTATCTTCATCATTCTTCGGTAGCACCACATTTTAAATGCTTCCAGCCTGGACTTCTCTGCTGCTGTTATTGTCCATGCTTCGCTGCCATATAGCAGAATGCTCCAGATGTATTTTCCAATGAAATGTTTCCTCACTTCAACGCTTTATTTGCAGCTGTAAGGAGAATCTTCTTCTGGTAAAATGCCCTTTTCGCTTGGGCCATTCTACTGGCAATTTCTCATTTACTTTTTTTTTTTCTTTTGCCAATTTTATATTTTTTAAACTTTGAAGTTTAGACTAGACTATAATTACTAATCCTTTTTAAAACTGAAATAAATACGCAGAGAAATAGGTACTTGCAGATCACAGTGAACCAAGAAACTCATCACTAGCTTTCGCTGGGGAACAATTATAATTGGCAATTATTTTCACTCTAAACGGCAATCAACAGAAGGAGAAGAGGACAGAAATGGAAAGTAAGACATTTAATGTTGATGATAAGACGTAAAGCAAGACAGGACGGTAGCATTTTCTAAATTGAGGATACATTAGAATCATGGAATGTGTTGATAAATGCTCTAAATTTCGGTCATGAAAAATAATTAACCCACTTTGATTTAAGTAAATTAATTGAGTGTCATGAATTTCGAAATAAATGATTATTACCTCAGTTGAGAAAACAGCAGGTTTAAAATAAAAACAGCCGGTTTAAAATAACTGGTACCTCCATCCACTGTACCTACTACTGAATGAAGAAATCCAAAGCGAACGTGAAACTTACTTTCTAGTTCCATTGGCTTCACCTTATCATTTAATTAAGTACATTAATCGATCATGTTCTTCTAATTATTCTTACCTGTTTATTGATTCTGTATTTATCTTTTGGCATGATAGCATTTGACATCGGAATAATCCTCCTGCATTAGTCTCATTATGTAATCCCGAACAAGTTCTACAAGGTATGTAGAAACAAATTAAAGTAAGGACCGCACCATTTATGAGGTCTCGCGTCATTAAGGAAAGAATTATATTCTCATATTTATTGACTTCTTCAAATGGCACGGTGGTAAGTCCGCTTGACTACTAAAAAGGAGCAGCGCAAATGCTGAAAGTAATATTCTTCTCGAACAAGTCGTTGAACATGCAAGTTGGCAAAGAGAAAATTCCTCTCCGTGATTTACCTGGAGGGTTATTTCGGCGCAGGAGCTGATATATCAATATGTTTCACCCATTTCGGACAAGGATTCATTTCCTGCATTTTTAAGTTCCAGGCTACAGAATAAAGAGATCGATTTCGCCGTGATTGCATCTCTTCGTCATCTTTTAAGCCATCAGATGGGTTACGTGGGGCATTTTGTTGGAATTTCAACTCATTGGATATAAAGCCCGAATCACACGATCATTTTTCTTGTCCCTTTAAAGGGATCATTCAAGCTATAGCTTTCAGGGACCGCAAAAATGATAGCTCAAGCTATCATTTCGCCGCTCACACGATCATTTTTACTGTCCCTTCTCGTATCTCGTTTCTGTTCGCGAGATACGGTAAACAACTTCGTAACTATGGATGATTTACATCGTCGTCGACAGCTTTTGGCTGCAGCCAAACGTTTCTTTCAGGACGTTCGCTCTGATTGGCTAAATGACAGGCTCGAGGGACGGAAAATAGGACGTTCTCAAATGACGAAAAAAGGATAGCGATCCCTAACATTGTCGCTATCCGTGAAGTGATCAAGTCAGACGATCATTTTTAAGCTATCATTTGAGCTATCCCTGAAAAGGGACGTAGAAAATGATCGTGTGATTCAGGCTTAACGTAAATTTTATGATAAAAATGGTCACCGAATTTCAGTAATTGCCGAGTATTGTAGTGACTAAATGTGCGTGACATTTGGTGACGTAGCTACGGATCCTTAGCTTGTGTGAACTATGAGAAAATAATATCCATGAGAATGAAACACTTTTGAATCACGTTAATTTTCCGAGGAAGGCCCTCCTCGTGCCTTGGTGAACTCGCTTGCTCCTTCCCCCTCACCTCTGCGGAGAAGTCAAGTGAGAGTGTCCCCCCTTAAGGAAAGGAATGATTGATTAACTCGCCGCCAAGGAAGACGCCAGCCTCTTCTTTCCTCTGCCAGCTGGGGAGCTGCGACTTCATCTCACAGAGGAAGGTGATCCCATTAGTGCGTGACCGCTTTGCTACGTGCTCGAGCACCACTTTTTCATGGTGGAGGACTTGCCCACTTCCATGAAATCAAATCCTCCACATTATGCGGATGATTTAAAGAAAGGATAGTGTTTCTTAAAAGTCAATAAGGTGCTTCTTGAAGTCAATTCCTTCACCAACCAAGTAATCGTGTCGGCACTAGTAAAACATCGGGAGTGACTATAAAAAAATCGAGGGGTCGGCAGTCAAAAGTATCGGAAGCCTTTTGCATTATAGTGAACATACGCCAAAAATCATTAATTGGGTCGTTTACCACATTTATTTATTGCCGAATGTGATAGAGCTTGTAAAATAAAAAGACCCGTATTTTTCTGTTTTCTGATCCGTCAATTATTTATCGAGTTATAAGCGGCTAAAGATTGATGTTTTTAACGCTTTCGGAAAAGTATGCGTGGTGCAACCTCTGAAGTATAATGACTTCGTCCAATCACAACTGAGCCCGCGAAGCTACTTCCCCTCATCGCAATGGGGGAGCGGACACAGCTGACTCTGCCAATGGAAGTTGTTGCGACAGCATCTGTGCGAGAAGACCTTCCGAGAATCCCCCTCCGTTCTTTTCCCTTCCCCGAAAAGCAGTCACGGACGGGCGGAAAATGACGTCAATGTTACCGCAGCACGTCAATGGTATCAAAGCGTCTTTTTCGGTGGGCGTCACCTTTTGCCTATTTTAATTTTTGATTTGCGATTGAATAGCTGTGGTTAGAAGATTAATGTTTTTACTAAAATTCTTTTTTTCGTTTCCATCTAACGATTTCGTGAACAGAATTGCTGTTTCGGTTCCGAGTAAACGTCCCAATTTCATCATTTTCTTGCAGACATGGAATATATTTTCGCGTTTTAAAACTAGAGATGATGTGGATCAAACATATGTATAAAACATGACATAAAAATAATGTGCTTCTTTATGTTAGAGTTGTAGTACATAAATATAAATAGTACCTATAAATGTCTTTTCTTAAGCACAACAATCCCCACTACACAAGCTAGAGGCAGGGAACAATGGACATTGCCAGATCAATATTTAAACGCAAGCATCCCAAGGTTACGCTCGAACCCATAGTGATGTAAATCTGAAAATCGGCGTGAACATAGTTAACCCCCATGTTTAATTCGAGGAGGCGGAGGGTGGAAATGGCGCGATATTTGGATTGTCCCCTTTTCTTAAGTTCGCTGAAACGGAATGAAATCCTCAGGGGGATTTGAATTCATGTGCTGCAGGGAATATTCCGGGAACATTTTCCAACCCCCATTTGAGGGATGAGGGATTTAGGGGACGCGCTCCGGGTAGGAGGCGGGGGATAATTGATTCGCAAATCTCTTTCCCGGGGAAATAAATCCCAGGATCGAAGATTCAGGCGCGAAATATCCGGAGGGGTGGCGAGCAGGGGGTGGAGGACACGGCCTAGGGTGCACACCCCTTGGAGTGGGGCCCCGAAGCGGGGTTCGACGGGGGACTGTTTTGAATCTAACACAAATGCGGATGTGTAAAATATGCGACGCTGGCCGGATAAATGAGAACCAGGGGGAGATGGCCTGGAAGGATGACGATGTGAGACAGATAAGAGAGGGGGTGTGTTGGAAAACATGGTGGAGGGTTGTAGGATATTCCAAGGCTGCCGTGTGAACGGCGGTGAAATTCAAGAGAAAAAATTCACCTGGACCGGGAATCGAACCACGGACCTTTGCGTTCCGGGCCACTGCGCAGACCACTACGCTACCCAGGATCCCTAATCTAAAATCTCCATGCGAATTAGGGATCCTTGGTAGCGTAGTGGTATGCGCAGTGGTCCGGTAAGCCAAAGGTCCGTGGTTCGGTTCCCGGTCCAGGTGAATTTTTGCGCATGGAGATTAATGTGAATGGTGGGGAGTTGCCTTAAATGTTATCAGTGTAAGCGGAAGATATTAAAGCGCGAAAGTATTTATGTAATTCAATACGGATACATCCATGCAGATTGGAAAGAGCGAATGGGCTATTCATTAGACGAGGATATTTATAAATATACCATTGCCAGCAGTGCACTTATGATGACATATTTATGTAGACGCAAAATGTATACACATGTGATTCAAACGAGGGGAATTCTCGGATAGCTTTACTGAATATGTTAGGCACATATTAAAAACACCAGCGTATTATGCTAGATTCGACCAGATAAATAAGATTAGAGAGATAGATTGTCGTACAGATAGATTCAAAATGGCATTTTTCCCCCGTACTATGAGAGAACAGAATAGGCAGCATAGCAAAGGGATAGGTAGGGGAAATATTTTAGAGTATTCTGTAGTGCATGATGCATGTATTAATCCCTCAAATACTATAGATACTAACAATCTAGTTGCATGAGACCCTTTAGTTGCTTGCTTGCATGTTAGTAGTGCATGCTTGGTGACCTTCACCCCCTGCCACACACCCTAGCGGTGGCTTGCAGGGTATCGTGTAGATGTAGATGTAGATGAATTCTAATTTTCCGCATCGGGATGTATCATCAATGAATGGGGGTGTTTACTCGGAACCGAAATCGCAATTCTGTACACGAAATCGTTAGATGGAAACGAAAAAAGAAATTTAGTGAAAAAATGTATCTTCTAACCACAACCATTCGCTCATAAATCATAAATTTAAATAATCAAAAGGTGACGCCCACCGAAGTAGCTACTGTGATAACATTGACGTCATTTTTCTCTCGTCCTTGACTGCTTTTAGGGGAGGGGAAGGGAGTGGAGGGAGGTTCTCGGAAGGCCTGCTCGCACAGATGGTGTCGCAACTGCTCTGATTGGCAGAGTCAGCTGTGTCCCCCCCTTAGCGATAATGCAAAGTAGCTTCGCGGGCTCAGTTGTGATTGGACGAAGTCGATATGCGTCAGAGGTTGCACCACGCCCACTTTTCCGAAAGGGTTAAAATCATCAGTTCTTCGGAACGGAAAAATACGGGTCTTTTTATTTTACAAGCTCTATTAGATTCGGCAATAAAAAAAACATGGCAAACGAGAGGCATTTCTTACGAGAATTTCCAATTCAATTTCGTGTGCAATAATCGGCTATTATCGCGCACGAAACCTCAAGCGGTATTCTTGAGCAGTCACATCGTTATCGCATGCAATAATTTTCGCATGGTAAGTATTGTGCCGCAAATCCTATGATCCCCTAGACTTGCCTATCAGTTGCTGTTGTCCCGGCAACTATCGGCGGGCTTAAACCTCCATGCGTCGCGGCTGTCAACCTAAGAGGAATTTTCTTTATGTGGGCGCCAGACAACCAAGGTCGTCTTCGTAAGGGCTGCACGAATTAGGAGAGGCCAATCGGATTGCTTGACAGGGCTTGGTCACCACTGACGGGTAACATCGTTTACATTTCACAACATTGTCAACAACTGGAAAGATATGAAGATCGTTGTCCTCTATATTATGCATGGTTTACTGCTTGATGCAATTCGCTGGATGCTTACAGGTTCAGCAGTGAATTACTGGTTTTTTAGTCCCTACCCCTCAGGCTTATGGCTACATGTCTTATCATCTATCAATGTTTTTTTGCGATCTACAATAATCGGACGGTCGTTGTTATAATGGACTTCAAGTGTTTCTTCACTTCTAATACTGAGTGTACATCGGAATGGGGTGATCTACAGTACGCACACACATATATTTGCTCCGCCTCTTTATATTGCGGCTTCTTCAGGGCTATTTGATGCACAATGTAAGTTTTTACATTTTCATTAATTTTTTACAGACTTAGATCAGAATTTAAAGAGAGGAAAGAAAAAATTATTACAGAGCAATCTTGTTACATACCTTTTGGTGACAATTTTTTTATAAACAACAACAACAATTAGCTCGTAGGCTTCCGCGGATGTAGTGTACCTGTTTAACAATGTTACTCTTCTTGGTTACATAAATTCATCACAACCTTTATTATATAAAAATCGAAAACAACCAAAACTTTAAAATTATTACATAAAAAATATTTATTTGTGTATGTGTACATATATATATTTTTTTTTAATACCTAAAAAAATTGAGTATTGAATAAATATTAATTTACAAGTTGATGGTATTGTTGAGTAAGATATATTTATAAAGTTGATATAATGTTATGGTATATTTTACTTAAATTTTGTATATCTGTTCTGTTATTGCATGCAGTAGGATTTTTTACAATACGAACCATTTCTTTAAAAAGCCTCTTTTGAAGGTTAGATTCAAAATCGATATATTTTGCATCTTCAAATATAAAGGAATGGTTGTTTTCCAAAGAATGTTTTGCCAAGGCACAGGTTCCAGTATTTGTTTTAATTGAAGACTTATGGCCATTAATTCTATTTTTTAAGTATTGTGCAGTTTGCCCAAGTTTCTTCATTATAAGAATTCGTATTATTTATTAGGTGATTAAATTCGGGTATCTAGTTTCTTAAACTACGAAAATTAACCACAACTACCCAAAATTATTCAATTTCATCATGGCAGCTCATTGTATTTGTAAGGTTAATGTTCTCTAAATGAATGGGACACTTGCGGCCTGGAGAGTCATTCGGGAATGACCTTTGGCAGTACATCAGTGGAGAGCCAACCAAAGCCAAAAGTCAACGCGGCAGATGCAAAATCACTCGAGGCATTGGAAGCATTGAAGAAGACGGACCGGTGAGCAATTTAACATCTAATATTTTGCATAAACCCTTCTGAGCTTACACAAAACACTGGCATCAATGTACCCGTCGAAAGGGCGTAAAGAAAAGGTGATAATGTGGAAAAGCAATTAACGCTGCGGAGAATGCAAGAGAGCGAGACGATGTTAGAGAGCATGTCCTTTTTATTTTTTGATGCAATGGATAAATTCCTATCCATATCTGTTGAAATTAATAAAGATGTACTTGTCATTATATTGCTATGGAGTCTACCATACTCCTATGAAAATTTTACGCGTGCAATTGAATCAACGATCTTCCTGATCCTGAGACACTTAAGGCAAAAATCCTTGAGAAATCCTTGAGTCGTGGACGCAGAAATTGGCACTGGTGCCTTAATCGCATCGAAGAAACAAATGACGATAGCCACGATCGTAAAGTGTTACGACTCGCAATGCGCAAGTTTCCATTCTCGTTGTGAATGCAAGAAAATTGGTCATAAGGCTGCGGAATGCGGATACAGTAATGAAGGAAATTAATCGAAAGTAGGAAAATCTACTGATTCTTACTACGCAGACACTTTTACCAAAAATGTTCCTCATAGAACAAGCATTTCGTTGCTTGCACTAGGAGGAGCATTTTTCCTCCTAGTTTTTTTAAGGAAATTTGCTTACCTTCGTGTGCTGCAACAATCACCGACTGATAACGTGAGCTTGGCAAATGGGTTGCTGGGCCCGTATTCTCGTTTGAAACGCAACCTCGGTTATCTCCCCAGCAACGAAACCGAGGTTGCGTTTCATTGATTTCCTCATTAGAATGTTTACAAAAAGTTAACGCGAGTCCCGAAAACCTATGGTATCCCTTGGATACCACTAGAGTTTCAGAAAGAGAATAAGGACCCTGGTTTCCGATGTCGCTTTATGGAACTTGCTATCATTCATCGTGGATTATGAATATTGGCAAAGTGGGTCTGAATTGATGTAGAGGCCAAGACGCAGGGAACTGCTAGCATTTCAACGAAACACTGGAATCATATAAATTGCTTTGAACGAAAAAATAATTTACGCGTACCTGACCTTGAAACTCCTTAAAATATTCTATCAGTAACAAAATTAACTGAAAAAGATAACAAGGTAGTTTTACGGCCACGGCGCGAGGCCACCATCGGAAGTACAAATGATAGCCGATAGAGTGTGAGATTTGTAGGCACACAGTTCGCTATGAATCCCTCTGGGTAATGGTGTTTCAGGTTGGAGTTCAAGCTTCAAGCTCTGGCATAAAAGATTGGGACATTTGAATATTCTAGATTTTATTGAATTGGTGAAAAAAAGAGGTACCTACCGGCACTAGGGTTGAGGAGATTTATTTCTTCTTTTCTACATCTACATGATACCCTGCAAGCCACCGCGAGGGTGTGTGGCAGGGGGTGAAGAATACCAAGCATGCACTACTAACGTGCAAACTAACAACTATATTGTCTCATACAACTTGATTGTTAGTATCTATAGTATTTAAGGGGTTAAAACATGCATCATGCACTACAGACTACTAAAAAATATTTCCCCTACCTATCCCTTTCCTATGCTGCCTATTCTGTTCTCTTATAGTACGGGGGAAAATGCCATTTTGAATCTATCGGTACGACAATCTATGTCTCTAGTCTTATTTATCTGGTCGAATCTAGCATAAAACGCTGGTTTTTTTAAATATGTGCCTAACATCCTCAGTAAAGCTATCCGATTGAAATTTCTCTAATAGATTTAATCACTTTAATCTACTCTCTGATAATGATTCCCACCCTAATTCTTGTATTAATTCTGAAACACCACTCAACCTATCGTAACACCTTTTGACGATCCTAGCTGCTCTACACTGCACACTGTCTAGTTCTCTGATCAAACCCAATTCATTAGGATCTCAAACACTGGCTGCATGCTTAAGGTGGGGCCTAACTAGTGAAAAGTAACATCGCTCTTTTGTCTTCTCATCACATTTCCCTAGTGCTCTTTTTATAAATCTTTGTTTTCTCTTCTCTCGGCCGCACATATTTCCCGGATGTGTCTTCCCCTCGATAAATCTTTAGTGATGGTTACGTCTAAATAAACCTTTGATTGATTATCCTTTTGAACGGGTCTGCCAATTGTCTTTTCGAGCATAAGCTGGTAACGGGTCTAAGAGGGTCTAAATGATCCAGAGAGAGGAGACGGGAAGGGCAGAAGGACGAAAAGAAGCCTCTTTTTACGAGGCAACGCTGTTCGAACATTTTCGGCTCTCTTCGGGTGTGGGGGAGGAGAGAAGTCGCCAAAACGAGACACGGAAGGCGTGCTGTGTTTTCGTCTTCTGCTTTCTTCTCGCAAAGTGTCCCATTCATTCATTCAACAAATCACGGCTCATTAACTCGCTGCGAACAAGCACTTTTCTGAAATGGCTTTGGGAATGACTCCAGGATGTTCTTTTCATCGCTTCGCTGGTGATAACAAGCTCAAGCCCAAAGACTCATTAGGCCTTTTGTTTTTTTGGATATTCTGACAAATATTATGAGGTTCTGTTTTATCTCAGTGGAATTAGAGATAAGAGAGACGCGTGTGTTGGCAACGATGAAAACTTTCAAGCAGAAACAACTTCATTTAAGGCAGGAAAGTCTGTACGTCTATAACATAGCAGGTCAAGTCAGCCGGTTTCGGACGAATTCGTAGGGGGAAAAACCAGCGGCCGGGTTAGGAATGAGAGCGAAATGAGGTATTTAGATTTCGATATGGAGAGAGTTTATCTACTTTTAAAGCTAATAACAATTATAGAACATTAAAAAAATAAGTCGGAAAATGAAGCTTTGTTTACGGTCATATTTCATGATATCATCTGAAAAATAAGTAATCGAACGGGCGTTTTTCTCCACCCTGAAACAATGTAATTTATTTCAATATTCATGAAATAAGCAAAACACAAATCCGTTCTTTCGTAGACTTCTGCTCTTCAGGTTCTGACGAACGTCGAATATGGGGCTATTTTGGATGGAGCTGTATAGGTCCTGCATTTACCCACGGGTTACTCGGAACAGTTCGTCCGAAAAAGTTGATTCCACCGTACAGATGACTTCTTATTGTAGCAAATTTCCAATCCATGTACATCTGTCTAGCGAACACGGTAAACCCTTATGCTCAAGATGGCGAAATCCCAAGAATGACCTATAATTTTGATTATGTTTAAGGTCGATTACACTTTCTCCAGCTGTTCTGCAACTTTGGATAAACATGGTGGAGCAATAATTCAAAATTTTCAGTAAATTTCATGTACGACCGGTTAAAAAATAAATTTTCCGGGCGCTTCTCTGGTTGGAATTTTCAAGTACCTATATTGAATCTTCTGAAAACGTTTCACGGCTTCACCATTGTCATAGCTGACTGCTATTTATTGTTAGTTCAACCTTTTCCTCCGAATCTGAATACCGCGCTACAAGTTCTTGCTTGCGGGAATGCTCGAAGCCCTCTTTAGATGCCTGTGCTCACTGTCGCTGACTTCTCAGAGAATAAACTTCGCCGTCTCGAGCCGTCTCAGCAGCTTCTGCTGTCACTGACCACCGTCCTCCAGATAGAAATCTTATCCCTGGCGTCCTTCTTGCTTCGTTTGATCGAAGGAATCGGGTGGAAGCTTTGAGTGTGCCTGAAGATGAAAGGCAGGCAGGGGAGGGGGACACGGGGAGGAACCAACTCCTCTTCCGGAGTTGGATTGGCGGCATCCTCATGCGTGAAATATCGCCGGGGAGTTGCAAAGCGGCAGGCCGAACTAAGTTCTGGGCGGCGATAGCGAGTTTAGAGGGAGGGGAGGTCCCTTCGAAAGCAGGCTCAATCGAAAATGCTCTTCACGTGGAAAACACTCCCCTTACGAATGTCTCTTCCCTTCAATCAAAGCGGCAATGGCTCTAATTGGCACCTCTCTTCTTTTTGCCATTCACTTGCCTTCTTTCCAGCCTGCTTCACTCTGCTTCGCATATCATTCTGGTACACTTACGTTATTCCTAAGTGCTTACATAATTGTTTTTTTTAACTTAGCATAGAATTGAACGTTCTATAATTGTTAGTGCCTATCAAAATAATGATAGAATAAGTTTAAAACACTTTTTAACAGTTTAAGGGAGCGATTAAAGTTTTTTTATCATTTATTTAGATCGCCACATAAAGAAACACACTTACTAATTATGTTTCCACACACAAAAATACTTTCGGTAGTTAACTAAAGTTGACGTCCATGCGTTGAAATCAGTCTTATCGAATAAATTTTAAGTGGAAGTTTACATAGTTGGATTGTTTCTCTATGTGACTATGATTCCCTACAGTTTTATGCCATAAAGCATTGAATGTATTTCAATCGTTTTTATAACCACGCAAGTGTGGTCTACTAACACCACTCAAATTTAGTCAAACACTATCCTGTTACAGGCGACACTTCCATCCATGCATGAAACTAACTATAAAATTGAATTTTCTACAGTCGAAAACTCCCATAGCATGATAAAAGAATAATAAAAAACTAAAAGGCGTTGCGAGGGAAAGCCCACGTTTAGCGGAGCATTTGAGACGGTTTTTCAACACCACACCACTGTTCTCAGGCACCAGCGAAACCTTATTAGCATGTAAGAGCACTTTTCTACTCGGCAATATTAAAAGAAGCCATCGGAGACTTGTTTAAAACAATTCAAAGTGCACCTTGGTGAAATGGAACTCAAATGCAAAGAATACTTATGTCAGCGATTAATCTTATGTTGCCTACTAATTTCATTATATTGTCCACGTATAACGTATGAAATTACTGAATAAAAACCGACCTCCTCATTGTAAGTATTAGGCAAAATATGGTGGAATTGAATCATGACAGATCAATTGCTCATGCAATTTTCCACAGAGTAAAGAATTTAGTACATAACAACGTACGTTTCCATGAACTAATTAATCTACGGGCTTAAAAACAGTTTGGCGAATGCATTTTTTATAAACACAGTATTGAAGGAATGGGAAGCTCATCCTCACTTCTCCTATTCCGACTGCATAAGAAGTTTTTGTAACTTTGACACTTCACCATCGTCGAGGGATTAAACTGCTCAGTAAGGTATTATTCGTGGTGAGGTGATTTTAGGCGGAATCTATGGATACAATTTCACGACTCGTGCCATCGGAAGCATTTGTGTTGTAAGTGGTCAGTTTACACTTATCAATTGAAAGGAGACTGTAAGACGCAACCATCATAAGACATCTCATCTCATTTCTAAGGAAAGACTCACAAAATGTCTTCCCTCGTCGTCGTCGCAAAATGAAATTGAATCGCTCCATCCAAGGGATTGTTCTTTGCTAGTGGCGAACTAATGCTGTAATGACCAACCGGACAGACATCATCCATTTGAAAGTACCTCCATAAAATGAGATTGATTCCCAACGAGACGAGATGTACAAATATCATATAAGGTCAACCATCCATCTTCACCTTATAACGAATCCAAAAACGAAGGTTGTGCCAAAAATAGCGTGTCATACTTATGTTCTGTCTGAAATGGAAATTATATTTATTATCCCCTTATCCACAGAGTTGGTTATCTTTTCTAGTTTCTTTCTCCAGTATTCGCTCAGACCACTGTCGAAGTAATTGGGGCCCGTCACAAAGCGACTCTGCGCCCTAATTGAATCCGCCCTTTTGTGGGGCCCCAAATTTGATGTGCTGGGTTCCCAGACGCTCCCGTTGCTCCGGAGACCGCGCTCCGCAATCCACTTACCGCACCACACACCCGGCACCCAATCAATCAAAGCGCCCCCGCTAAGGCGCCGCGCGAAGACACGTGCGTCGCTGGTCTTCGCGATAAGCTGCGAATTCTCTGTTAACAGCACAACAAAATCTCTTCAAAATAGGAACTTTTAATAGTATGCATGCATCTTTTAAAAAAACAAGGATTCACCGAGTGATTCACTCTGATCTTTTTAAAATTGAAGTATTCGGCTACAATAAGCATCTTAAAATGCACAAGAACGCCCGTAAGTAGTGACCTTCTTGAAATTAAAGTACTTATTCAGCTGCAATTACGCATCTTCTTATGATTCAAGAACACTCGTGGTCTGTGATCATTGTCAAATAGACGCTTTAGCTACACTTCTACTGCATCTTCTTAAAATACCTGAGTAACCGTCTTGGTTGAGATCATTTTAAAGCCGAAGTTTTCATCAATATATGCTCATTTTTCAAAATGCGAGATATCCACTGGGGATCCTGAAAATTATCCTTCATTACAGCATTTATGAATCGTCTTAAAATACAAAAGTACCCTGTGAGGTTGCGATCTTCTCTAAATCAAAGTTCTAAGAATCTTTAATGCGTTATCTCATTAAAATACACGCCTGCCTCCGAGTGCTGATATTTCTTTTAGTTCCTATATATCAGCTGCTGTTGGTAATGTACTTGAAATATACAAGTGTTATAATCTTTTTAAAGCGAAATATTTACTGGCATTATAGTAAATTATAATTGTCCCGATGGGGTTTTGAACTTTTTAAAAGCACATTTTCAGCCGTTATTACTTCTACAATTTTTCAATATATGAATCTCCTCTCTCTCATTAAGATTTCTTTAAAAAGGATGCATTAGCAGTATTTAAATATCCATTAAATGCACAAGAATATCCCCGATGGTCTTGATGTATTCAAATAAAACATTTTTGCATCTTTTAAGACTATTAACCACCAGTAGGTTGTAAATTATTAAAAACCAAAGTTGATAGAGGCACTCATGCTATTGCTAAAAACACAAGTGAAACATCTAAGGAATGATCTTTTGAAAACTGAAGTTCTCAGCAGTGTTTATGCATCTTCACAACCCCAAAGACCACACTAGCGTGCTCTCTGTGGTTGACATCTTGTTGAATTCGAACTAGTAAGAGGTATCAATGTTCCTTTTAAAAACACAATATTGTCATCAAGGATTCTGTGCTTATTAAAATCGAAGTTTCCACCATAACTGATGCACCTGCAAAAAATACAAGGGTGCTGACAGAGACGTGTTTTTAGACTTTTTTGGCAGCATACTCTCATGTTCTTCATATACCAGTGCGTCCTAAAGGGTAGAAATATTAAAAAAAAAACGTTTTCAGCAGTAAACACTGAGAGTATTCATTTGTGTAGGTTACAGCGAGACTTACGAAGCTAGGGACTGTTGTAAATTTACGTCCACAGCCGCATTGTTGCATCCATTAAAATAAAAACGGTGTCATCGAGAGTTTCGATATTTATAAGATCTATTTTTTTTATCACCATTGATGCATCTCCCTACAATATATTACACCCTCCGGAATGGTGATTTTCTTAAACTGGAAGTATCCGCCGCCCGTATGCTTACTTTAAAATTATAATAATGTCCACGGGGGTTGCGATCTATTTAAAATCGAAGCATTCAATAGCATTTATGAACGTCTGATGATATCGATGAGAAGATAAAATCTTTTTACTACAATATACTCAACTGTGTTTATACCAATGCTGAAATACGTACAATTCGACCTCGGCATCCAGCTGTTCTACGGCTGACAAATGAACGAGAGAAAAAAATGAAAGATAGAGATCGGGTTTATGATGCATCTATTACAACAATAAAAGTGAATTTCTATGAGAAATTTAAAATTCTCGGAAACTACATTAATCAACAAGTGGAGATAACAAAACGTGATTATCACACAGCGAAACTCATTGTCATATCAAAGCCTAGTGAAATATGGCGTGAATGAGACAAATTGGGTTCGTTCAAAGCGCAGAAAATGCTATCATTCCTAGCATATCATTAGGTGAAGTCAATGACTTCTTTACGTCACCATCATCTCATACTGCTACGCAATCTGTCAATTATTGTGATATCGATCCTGTGATAACATTGATGATTAAAATGTATGTTTTCACCGCGTAACACTGGATGATTTGAAAAAGTGTCCATTTCAATCCAGTTCAAAAGCAACCAGGAGTGATAATATTCCTCCAGATTACATTGAAATATCAATGCCAAGATTTCTTCCAGCATCTTAATATATCCTTAATTTTTCTTTAACAAGGTCTGTCTTTCCAACAACATGAAAATCCAGCCTTGTTCGTCCGATAAAAAAGATCAAAAATCCACCGGATAATACCCATTATCGCACTTTTTCAATTTCATGTTTTCTTTCTAAATGTTTAGGAAAATAGTGAATAATCAATCACTGGAATACCTTGAGCGTATTTGTAACCCTTTTGAGTCCGGTTTCAGGAAATGTTACAGTACTCAAACTGTACTCCTTAAATAACTGATGACATTCGCCTGGCCATTGATAATAGAATGATCACTTTTCTTGTCTTATTTGACTTCATCAAGGCTTTCGATCATGTTCATCATGCAAAGCTCCTTAAAATGAAGTCCAAATCTATGCTGTAGTGCCCTCAATTGGTTTACATCTTACCCTCATAATAGGAAACAAGCAGTTAAGGGTCAAGGATGGAAAGTAATCTAAATGGAATACTATCTCTCAAGGTGTCCCCCAAGGTTTGGTTCTTGGCCCACTTTTATATTCGCTGTTTATTCTAGATTTATCTAAGCAATTACGATACTGCAGATGCATGCTTTATGCAGATGATCTACAGATCTACCTCCATTGTAAGCTGGAGGATTTAATACACGCTATCAGCAATGTGAACTCATCTGTACAAAGACCCTATGATGAGCTGCACCTGGCCTTGGAGAATTATTGGCAAACCTCGTCCCGTCTTCGGCTTCCAGTATTACTCTCCTAGGTACTCTTTCAGCATGTTCTTCGAATCCTCTTTCTCCGTTCTTCTGTCAAGGAAACGGGTGCACTAATCCGTCACCCACCCTCACCCAATCGAATTTTGTTCTCAGGGAAAACAACGGGGAAGGCACAGCGCTACCCATATCAAACAATGTTCTCATGCCGTCGTACTCAAATAATATTCTCAGGGGAAGCTCCGCAGAACATTTTTAGAAATTTAATCTGAGTTTTTAAGGTACACAAATTTTCCTTAGTTCATCGTTTGAAACATTTTTGATCGTGTAAAGTGGGTGTGGGAAAATTCATTAATTCGAAAAAGGTGTTTAGGTAAAAATAGTGTCTGAGCTAATAATAGTCAGTGCATGCCTCCGAAGACGGCTACTATTAGAGGACCGTTTATAGCGCAGCTGCACCTTCATACGGTGCTACTTTAGGAAATACATCGTAAGGGTCTCAGTCAGAGTTATGTACTTATTAGTGCCGCGAAAGAAAGCGTGAACAAAGAAATCTTGATAAGAAAACTGGGAGTTGGTACGCTCAGTAAAAAAAATTTCAAGCAGTTTGAACAAGACCTTGAAATCGTTGGATCAAGCATCTGCTGTCGCTAAAAAATTCTTTAGATAAAGTAAATAATTCAAAAAAACAAAAAAAACAATCAGTAGTAAGCCGAAGACGAGACAAGGTTTTCCTATTGTCTCCGAGGTCGGCCGATTCAAGGCCAGGTGCCGCTCTTCAAAGATTCTAAGGCTGTGGTCACATCTGCAATGAAAATAGCAATATGCACGGGCAAAGACTTGGTATGCGGTTAAAATGGGTGAGAATAAGATGAATGAGAAAGTTACTGAAATCTGAAGACACCATACGGCCATACCATACGGCCGACCGCGCTGACCGGCGGGCGTTACACCTTCATTCAAAAACATTTGTCTTTCTTAGATGAAGTATTACCCCTGGCAAACTTTTTTCACTTGTAGAGAAGGGTTGCATCTACAACATAATAAAAAATGAGAAAAATCGAAGGCAAAGATACATCGTCAAAAATTGATTTGAAACTTTAAAATTGTTATAAACTTTATACAATTGTTTATATATCACAATATAATAGTTCATTACATTTTTTGTAGGGATGGGTCGGTTCCACTTTTTTCGGTTCCGGTTCGGTTCTTAACTTCGGTTCTCGGTTCCGGTTCTTAATTCATCTAAGTACACTATTTCACCAGGTTTTAATGTGAAGCCTCCACTTTCGGAGTGTGAGTAGGTTTAAAACTGGTTGTCACGCCAATTATTTCGGTACCGATTATTTTTGGCCTCGGTTCCGGTTCTAAGCTCAAGAACCGGTGGAACCGAAGAACCGAACCGACCCATCCCAAATTTTTTGCAATTCTAAACCTTTAAAATAAGCCCTTAAGTACGTCTGCATCTGTAATAGTCTCTGAGATGTATCGTAAAACGTGTAGTAACTTTTGCAACATTTGAATTTTGCAACGTTGCGATTTACCGTAAACTGTTTCGTTTTCTGCAAACGGCTGTGGGGTTTTCATTTTCTTATCAAATGGAGCTGTTCTTCCCAACTTTCGTCAAAATCACCTCAAATCTGACCTCAAAGGCAATCACCTGGTCGATTTGACCATATCGGTACGACAACCTATCTCTCTAATCTTGTTAATTTGATACAACCTAGCATGATACGCAGGAGTTCTTAATATACAGCTAACGTCATCTGTAAACAAACCAGCTTCGAATTGACTCAATAGATTTAGCCTAAATTTTAACCTACGTTCTGATAATAATTCCCACCCTAGTTCTTTCCTTAAACTCGCGACACTAAAGCAATTACCATACAATTACCCCCTGCTGATCTCTTTTGCTAATGCTCTGATTTCTTTATCATAACTTCCTCGTACGTAGTATGTGGAAGCGAGGAAAAAGGTAGACAGTTTTCTTAATAAGGCGAAACTAGAGTAGGCGGACATATTATTTTAAATAAGGAAAGAGAATAAGTGGAAATAGCGTTGGGTGCGAGGCGAATGCGAGTATTTCGGCCACATTCAGAGCAATAAAGGGACTTCACTTGCAACGTGAAGAGGTCGAAATGAAATTGCCCGCCCCCACGTTGGCTGTGCTGAACATTACGGACATTGGAGTTTTCATTTGGTTGGTAACGGCCTTAGAGCCCCAACCTTTTCATTGTACATTCCCTACAGATCCCCATTCCCTTCCTTTCCGTAGTGTAAAGGGAAATGCTAAGCACAAACGATAATGAATAATTAAATGACCTACAAGAAATTGAAAATTGGTGTGTTACATTGCAGTTAGAATGAAACTTTCAAAAATGTCTTGTAATGAATTTTTGGAAAATGAATAGCTCTCCTCCTAACACGTACAAAATAAGTACTAATGAATTAACAATCGTAGAATCCATTAAATATCTTGGAATAAGACTTACACATCATCTTTCCTGGGATAAAACATACGTGAAATAATGGGTCAAGCGAATCGTAAACTGGGATTCGTCAAAAGAGTAATGGGTACATGTGACGATCATGTACGAGAAATCAGCTACTTTTCCCTTGCTAGACCTCACTTGGATTATGCTGCCAGTGTATGGGATCCCTACGAAATCGGTCTAAATAATGAACTTGAACGTGTGCAGCGAAGATCGGCAAGATATGTAAAGAGACGGTACGATAACCTTATTAGCGTAAGCAGTCTATTAAATGAATTAAATTGGGAATCATTGTCAGATCGCAGGTTGAAATTAAGACTTAATCTCTTAAACAAATTCCAAGACCATATTTTCAGTAATGACGTTAAAAATATTTTGCGAAACCCAACCAACTACGTGTTATACTGGACCATAATCACAAAATTAGAGAAATAGATTGCCGAACTGAGATTCAAAATGTCCTTTTTTCTTCGTACAATTAGGGAAATGAATAGCGGTAAATATATCCAGTACGAGTGTAGCAGTGGAGAACATTTGTAGCTTCATGTAGGTGTAAGTACTGGAAGCTAACCGAACTAACAGCATGTTTTTGCATGTTAGCTTTGCTATTTTTATCGTTTTTTAAATAGTGAAGTGTAGAACGGTATATCAATAATAGTGCTTTTTTATGCATGATATGTGGTGCATGTTTAGTGAGAGTTCACCCCCTGCCACACACCTTTATGGTGGCCTGCAGGTTATTATGTAGATGTACAGACATTTGGTCATGATAATGAAACAATAGAGACGTACCCTATGTGCGGAGGTAGCAATCCGTTTTCCCAATCAGTGGGTGGAGCACACACCCGCCCACCACATCGTACCCTTTTCCCCGAGACCCTTTTTCACGTGTCGTGCCCTCTGACGTCGTCCTTCATGGAGAACTTCGGCCCGCGAGTGGGCGGCGCCTTCTTGGATTGCGTTGGAAGCCACCCACGTGAAAATCGAATCGCTCTCATCCGCTTAACGAGCGAAAGAAGTTGCTCGCTCTCTGAATGGAACCGTCGTGGAATGAATTAATGAGGACGACTCGTTCGATGGCTCCGTAATAGTCGAAGGCTGGTCCTCCCCAAACCCCCCCTGCATACACGGTCCTAACGACCATTCTCCACCCCTCGTTGTCTGGCCTTCGGTGGGGGAGGAAAATCCGCCCCCACGGAAAGGGTTTTAATACCCGTCGCGGGGTGTTCTTTGCAAAGTGATGGAAGCGGTGTGGTTGGCTGGCGGGGGGGGGGGGGGGGGAGGCAGGATGGCGTGAAGGAACGGCGAAGCCAATCAATTACATCTACATCTACATAATACCCTGCAAGCCACCATAAAGGTATGTGGCAGGAGGTGAACTCTCACCAAACATGCGCTAATTATCATGCATTTTAAAGGATTAGTATTTATATACTGTTCTAAACTTCACTATTTAAAAAAAGATAAAAATAGCAAAGCAAACATGCAAAAACATGCTGTCAGTTCGGTTAGCTTCAAGTTCTTATACCAACATGCAGCTACTCGTATTGGATATATTTACCGTTGTTCATATCCCTAATAGTACGGGGAAAAAAATACATTTGGAATCTGTCAGTTCGGCAATCAATTTCTCTAATTTTGTGATTATAGTAAGTTGGGGTCCGCAAAATATTTTTAACATCACTGAAAATATGGTCTTGGAATATGTTTAAGAGTTTAAGTCTTAATTTCAACCTGCGATCTGACAATGATTCCCAATTTAATTCATTTAATAGACTGGTTACGCTAATAAGGTTATCGTACCGTCCCTTTACGAATATTGCCGATATTCGCTGCACACGTTAATTAGTGCCGACACGTGTCAGGACTTCAAAGGAAGCAGTGCTGTATGTTTGTCGTTTCGGCACACCACAGTCCTTTCCCTCCAACGCCGGGTTTTCCTCCGATCCTTCTCCAGTGGCTGGCGGGGAAAACCCCTCGCTTGCTGACAATGAGGTTGTGGGTTCGATTCCCGCCCGGAGTGCGATTTTCTCCTCCCCGGGGCGTGGACGTGTATGTGTCTTCAGTTGTGCAGCATAATGCACGTGAAATAAATTCTATTCCCATCCTTTTCTTCAAATGGCATATTTGTAAAATATTTTATTTTTTCATTAGTTTCGAATTGTCTTGTTGAGTTTTCTTTATCTCTTTATTAACATTTTTTCTTGTTTTATTTCATACTGTAATATTTGCACAATACGGACGACTATTCTCTTGTAAATTTATGGAATGCTCATATGAGGCTGAGCAGCCTCCAAGTAAGTACCAAATTTCTGGTAAAAAATGTTGTATTGTATATGTTTTGTATTCTCTCTCTCTCCTTTGCTAAAAACTCTTCCGAGACTCCCGTTTAATCGATGATTGTGAGAATGAACTTCACTGCTGCGTGTCTCCATAACAACACCAAAAATACGACAGATGTGATAAGTAAACTGTTTTCACTTGAGAGAGTGTATTTTGGCAACGAGTATGAGTAAAATGAGCAGCACTGAGTCAGGCATAAAAGGAGTGAGAGGAAGTCATGAATTATGAGAAGGAAACTGCATGCCATGTAGAAGTTTGGCCATGTCCAATTCGGAGGTCTCCATGTAAGAGAAGTATTGTGATCGGCCCTAACCGTTTAGTGTAGGAGAACATTTTCTCTAAGAAGTGAATCTTGGCTATGGTTATTTCCAAGTATAGCAGAAATGTTGAGTCCGAATTTGAATGTAATGAGAGTGGAAACCTGAAAGTCTGAACACGAAAGAAATGGCTCCGACAACGAGTGCGCGGACGTGAGTTTCTTGTGAGCATCCCTTAAGCATCGATCCTTGAGCTTGTTTGACTCGCTCTATCTGTCCCAACCACTTCCGTCCTCGGTGACGTAAAGATATTCCAGCAAAGGCCGCAGCTAGCCTTGTGTGCCAACTCTCAAGCATTCTTCCAACTAGCCCACATTCGATCAAAGGCTAAACTGGGGCATATGCGGGATATTGATAATAGTGAGAGGGATTTAGAGAAATTTCAATCGGATAGCTTTACTGAAGATGTTAGGCACATATTAAAAAAACCAGCGTATCATGCTAGATTCGACCAGATAAATAAGATTGGAGAGATAAATTTTCGTACTCATAGATTCAAAATGGCATTTTCCCCCGTAATATATGAGAGCAGAATAGGCAGCATAGCAAAGGGATAGGTAGGGAAAATATTTTAGAGTATTCTGTAGTGCATGATGCATGTATTAACCCCTTAAATACTATAGATACTAACAATCTGGTTGCATGAGACCATATAGTTGCTTGTTTGCATGTCGGTAGTGCATGCTTGGTATTCTTCACCCCCTGCCACACACCCTCGCAGTGGCTTGCAGGGTATCGTGTAGATGTAGATGTCGATTCAGTGTTAGTAGTAGTAATTACTTCATTAATTGTGAACACCTTTTTGAATTTTGAGGCAAAAATATACGAATAAATGTGTTTTAAACCTGCGATGAACGCAGCCAAAGTATTAATATCTATATCTGCACCTACACGATACCCTGCAAGCCACCGCGAGGGTGTGTGGCAGGCGGTGAAGATCCCCAAGCATGCACTACCGACATGCAAACAAGCAACGATAGGGTCTCATGCAACCAGATTGTTGGTATCTATAGTATTTAAGGGATTAATACATGTATCATGCACTACAGACTACTCTAAAATATTTCCCCTACCTATTCCTTTGATATGCTGCCTTTTCTGTTCTCTGTTTCCCAGACTTATCTGTTCTGTATGGTACGGGGGTATAATGCCTTTTTGAATCCATCAGTACGACAATTTATCTCTCTAATCTTATTTATCTGGTCGAATCTAGCATAATACGCTGGTATTTTTAATATGTGTCTAACATCTTCAGTAAAGCTATTCGAGGTAAAATTCTCTAATAGTTTTAATCTGTACTTTAACCTACACTCTGATAATGATTTCCGCCCTAATTCTTGTATTAATTCTGAAACACTACTCATTCTATCGTAACACCTTTTAACGAATTAGCATATTATGGGAACATTTACGTGTAACGTACGAGAGAAATAACTAAAACAGTCATCTAAGTTGTTATTAACCTTCGATTAGCGTTAGTTAATTGGTTTAATGAGATGAAATATTATGTAGGAAATAGGGTGGTACCATTCCCTTGTCAGGTTCCCCTTATTGACAATATACCGCTATTATACGGAATCCTTTTAAGATGAAGAAATTTGAACGTAGTGAGGGAAGATTGGGGCGAATAGGGAGATGTCAATATAATTATGTTTCGGTGCCACAAGCTAGCTAGAAAATCTTTAATTGGATTCGTAAGTGGACCGAAGGCTAAAATTTAGCCTGAACTTAATGAAGTACCTTCAAAATCATCTGTTTGGCACTGATGTTAGAAATACTTGAGGTAACTCTACTTATTACCCTCGATTCAAGGTGTAAAACAATTAAATTAAAGAAAAATAACTTCCTGAGGATGTATTCGAGATGTCGTTCTTCCCACAAATAAAAGATATCCTGATAAGCAGCGCAATACCAGATATGTGAAGTTGTAATACAAACAGCCTAGCCAGTAATTAACTCGACCCTCTCAACTTACTTCACCTGAACATCATTAATTTAGAGTATATATTTTATTTCAAAGAAGTGTGGCGGGGGAAGTGACTCGTGGCCACCGTTACGAGTCGCCGTTGGAGTTTAACGGGCTCACTGATTTGGCGGAGCAAGGCTGGGTGCAGCGTCTGGCTTCGACACCAAACCTGCGATGGTAATAACACATACCAAGTTTAGCGGGGCGCTTTGTAGTGCCTGTGGATTGCATGGGACGAGGCTGAGATCTATCCCGGGTCCGTGTATATGGAGGATTGCTAACACGATTTCGTAGATCTTGGACTTGCTTGGCGAGTTCCTCTATCCGTTGATTCAATGCCGAAATGTCAGGCGTAGAGCGTACGGCGTGGATGGCTGGGGCTATCGGAGGCGGAACGACGGCGACGATGCGATCGGCCATGTCTGCCAGCTGATTGAGCGGAAGTGTTGTGGCCTGCGCTTGGAGAATGGCCTGCGCGCTGAGCGGGAGACGCTGTAGCCACAGCGTGCGGAGGAAAGAGTCCTGCACTTGCGTGGCGCCGATGAGAGAACGCATGTGTCGTAGGAGTTGAGAAGGCTTGTGATCGCTCAGCTCTTCTGCTGTGAGAAGTTGCCGAACCCGTTGCTCCTCGGAGAGAGAGACGCGCTGTATCAGCAAAGCTTTAAGCGTCTGATAACGATTTGCGGCCGGTGGGTTTACTATGAGATCGCTGACTTCACTGGCGAAGCGATGGTCTAGATTTCCCACGACGTAATCGTACATAGTACGGTCCGAGGTGATGTTGGCCAGGGAAAATTGTGATTCTACCTGGGCGAACCAAACTGCGGGTTGAGCTGGCCAGAAAGGAGGCAGTTTCGGCGTGACGCGATATATGGCAGCAGGACCGATACCGGCGGGATCAGGAAGCGGAGAGAACTGCGGCGATATTTGCGGAGGTAGCGCTGCCTGATGCTCTTGCGGTGGAGACTCAATGTGCTGTTGCATATATTGCGCTTGCTGGGCCACGAGCTGCTGCTTGAGTTCCGCGAGTTGCGCCTGGAGTTTGTCGACTTCCTCTGCGTCTGCCATGGGTGCTTTAAGGACGTGCTAGGTACGCAGAATGCTGTGCGAGTAGCGCAGAGAAGCCCGTGTATTGCGGTGTGCGATGATGTCCGTAGAAGCTCGGAGGCCGATGAAAAGGTCGTCGTCAGGGGTCCGTTGTCCGTCGTGTTTTTCGACGTCGGGGTCACCAGTTTAGCGTCTTCGTGCGGAATGAAACGCTAATTTCTTATTGTAGATAGCTATTTTATTCAGCTCCACTTACAAGATTCTGTCCTTCTCTCAAACTCATCAACAACTCTCTGGTAAACAAAATCAGTATTGTTGCCCGGTTGGTATGAAGATGAATAAAATAATAAATAATAATAATTGATGATAAATAATAATTGATAATAAATAATAATAATTGATGATAAATAATAATTGATAATAAATAATAATAATATAATGCATGACTACATAATGAATATGATTAATTGCCAATGTGGCTGTTGTGGCGGGGTATCGCCACAGAAGTTATACTATATTTAAAAAACATTTTTTTGTACTTTCCAATTATTAAGTGGGGTGGGCCTGGTCCACTGCTAACAACATTATTTTAGTTACGAACTAGCCTATTATTTCGTGTCCTAAGTGTAAATATCGTGATAAATCGCTCTCTTCCTATTGGCTAGCATACAAAGCGAGCAGTGGGAAGGGTGCATAAGTTCGTAAATTGTTATGCTCACTCTTCAAAATTTACGCATGTTATAAAGAGTAGAGCCATGTTCATTTATTTTATAAATATACAATTTAGGAAATGAAGTCACATTTGCATGTATCCAATTCCCCCAAGGGCCTCGGACATGAAGCTCTCCTTGAACGTTCCATTTATAAATACCCAAGGGTGTGTTCGCGTCGAGGAGTTTCCCAATTCCTCCACGTGACACCTCGAATCACCCTTCTATCCCGCCTGGATTCAACACCCTGGCTGTCTGCCACCCCTGACCCTCCCCCTCTACAATAATTCGGCCAAAATATTTCTTTGAGGTCACTGCCCGAGGAGAAACCCTTGCCGTCAATAACTATACCGTGTCTAATGTCAATTCTAGATGAATAACAAAGTTATTGTTATTCATATTGACCAATTAAGTTATCCCGTCATCTTCTTAAAGTTTTTGGAAGGCTTCTATTTTCTTCCTCTCTTTGCAGGACTTCTTCGTGCGTCAATCACTCGATCCACTTCATCTTCATCAGTCTTCTGCAGCGGATTTCAAATACTTCCAGCTTTTACTTCTCTGATGCTGTTATCGTACATGCGTTACCGCCATGAAGAAGAGTACCATAGAGGTATGTTCTGATGAATTGCTTCCTTACTTCCAAGCTTGTTCATATTTCCAGCTATAAGTAGATTCATTGTTTTGATAGAACGCCCTCTTTGCTACTCTACTAACTATTTCGTTCTTGCTTCGTCCATCGCTGGCTACTCGGCTTCCCAGATAACAATATTCTTCCCCTTAATCAAACTTCCGTTCTCCTAGTTTAACCTTGGTTTTCGCCTCTTCTCTCATACTGCATGACTTAGTTTCCTTTTCTTGATCTTCAAGTGATATTTTACCATAGCATGATAGTCTTCTTGAATTTCTTTCTGTCTCTGCTCTGACGGCGTGTCATTTTTAGTGTTTTTGTGCATATTTACTCCTTAAGCCTCATCATTGCTTTTATTGATTGCTTTCTCAGCGCAAACATAAAAATAACGGGATGCACCAAAGAACCCTGTCTCAATCCTTTATTTACTTTTTCTTTATCATTAATGGGTCCAGATTGAATGTCAACCTCTTGGTTTTATGTAAACTGTGTGTAATTATCCTGCGACGTTGTTTTTTGGGTAAACCCGCGTCACAGTATTAAAATGACCAACAGTTTCGTGACCGCTGCTGGAGTCTTCCTCCCAGGGTAATCAGACATTGCTTGGTTTGCGCGTAGATTTATAATCTCACGGTGGTGGAGGTGGGGGAGTGGATAAGGGTGGAGGTGGGGGTTTCTCGATTTTTTCTGTGACGCGGGTTTACCCAAAAAACAACGACGCCGGATAACATGAACCGCGAAAGTTTTAACGAATGAACGAAATGTGTGTAATTATCCGGTCATTTTAGAACACTCTTGATTCCTTTCTGAATTCCAAGCATCGAACACCAATCCACGTTATCAAAAGTATTCCCCAAATCCACAAACGCCACGAACATCGGTATGTTCTTCTCATCTTCCTGTACCTATGCTTTTTCTAAATGTCCGGTCAAAAAGGCATAAAGAGAACCATGCTAGGCGGCGAAACATCATTGATTCGCTTGTCTTTGAATTCGATACGTAAATAATCTCATAGTTGGAGAAAAGGTATCAACTCTGCTGTTTTCACGTACACGTTTATAAATTACGACCATGGTTTCGTAGCTAGGCTACATCATCATCAGAGTTGATACCTTTTCTCCTACTATGAATAACTTCCACAAAGTTTTGCCTGAGACTGTGTCGTATAATAATCTCATACATCCACATAAAGAAACAAAATAAGTATATTTCCAATTTTAATTTGATACGACTATTTTCAAAATACATGTACTCAGGAAGTCATGAGGTTTAAAGTAGTTTTTCTATTTGCTACTATGTACTCAGGACCTGAGCCTATGCGCAGAAACTGGCCGCGCCGGAATAAAATCGCAGTGCAAATATTACTTTGTTTCTTCATGTGACCATGCTATTACACTGTGTTGTGCCACAATAACTGAGTGGATTCCACACATTGTTGCTTCGAGGAATTAATATATAGATGACAGTCTTTGGAAGCTGGTTGTTTCCCCAGGAAATTTAAATCATTTATACCCTATTGAAGTTGAAATATGTGAAGTTGTTTTAATAAGGTCATGCTGAAAAGGAAGTCTGTTTTTTCCTTAGTAATTGAACCAATGAAAATTCGTTTTTATACTTGATACCACTCGCACAGTTGTCGCAAGCACGGCACCTCGGAAGTGGGTTCCGCTTCTTTAGTTCACTTAATCATGCAAACTTCTTGATGCACTGACTTGATGCAACGTTTTCACACCGTAGGAGTACGCGCCATCGAAATAAGATTCCAAAATTAATACGTTTTCGTGCTTGAGAGGGGATCTCCAAGTAGGGACCATCTGCAAAGTCATCTGATCTGTGATACGACGAGGGTGATGGAGCCAGTGGATTTTCTCCTTTTCTTTCGACCCGCGGCTGAAATAACTTAAAGGGGAGGTCTGAGTAGATGACAAAGCCCTTGTCTCCCCCCTCTAACCCACTCCCCTTGTGCAGCCTTCTCACCGCTAATATCCTCCCCTTGGAGAGAGCCCTTTGCTTGGGAAAAGCGGTTTTTCCGACAAAGATGGAGACACGGCATTTGCATGCCACATACGTTGGCGTTCTCTGCCTTGAAGTTGGTCGCGGCGGCGGCGGTTCGCAGCACGTAAGCGAACTCAAATTTGTTGAAGAGGGTGCTAAAAGTCAAATCAAAGGCACGGGAGAGCTATTGGCATGCCAAGAGGATTGCCTTGTGCTTGAAGTTCTCGCGGCAATACGATCATCACCAAGGAACTCTATTTTCATGGTCTGATGGACGCTGTTTGTGTTTTTAAATTTCTATCAACCCTGATTTTACTCACTGGGCTTATCCCGTTTCACACGATATTCGATCCAGCACAAGACCTAGTAGTGAGCTAGCCGCTACTTGATATTGAGGAGGAAATCTAGTATGAATGGAACCGTCCTGGGAGGTTTCTCATGATCATTGACCTTGCTCTTGTTAAGAATCGGTTATTCCATATGATTCCATACTAATTAAAGACAAGAGAAGTTCGCACAGCGTCTATAACGTGACTTGACTATGGTCAACGGTAACGTGACTTGGTCAATGGCTACTGGACTACTAGGTCCTACTAGAAATCCAGTAGCTCAGCGAGTATACTAGCTAGCATGCTTTTCAGCCAGTATACTGGTTCTGTTCACACGATACTGGAAAGCTAGCATACTAGCGAGTATACCAGACCTTGTACTGGAACAAGTATCGTATGAAACGGGCTTTAGACATGACACGGTAGGTGAACTAATTGAAAACACCAAAGACTTTATCTCCTCTCGCCCAGCGAGACGAAACGGAAGTAAGGCTGTCGGGTGAGTCCTTCCTCAACGCAATTGCGCAGTAACACCCTTTTACGAATGCACGACTTGAGAGATCGTGGATTTCTCAAGTCCACAGCAGCGTGTCTTCGTTGATGGTAAGGCCAAGGTATTTTGCTTGATGCCGCGTTCATCACTTCACTTAGCTTGATGCATTACTACATCTACATAATACCCTGCAACCCACCATAAAGATGTATGGCTGGGGTGAATTCTCACCAAACATCCACTACATATCATGCATAAAAAAGGACTAGACTAAAAATATACTGTTCTAAACTTCACTATTTAAAAAAAGATAAAAATAGCAAAGCAAACATGCTAAAACATGCTGTTAGTTGGGTTAGCTTCAAGTCCTTATACCAACATGCAGCTAGCAATGCTATCCATTGCTACACTCGCATAGGATATATTTACCGTTATCCATATCCCTAATTGTACGAGGAAAAAAGGAAATTTTGAATCTGTCAGTTCGGAAATCAATTTCTCTAATTTTGTGACCATGGTCCAGTCTACCATAGTAAGTTGGGGTTCGCAAAATATTTTTTACGTCATCACTGAAAATATGGTCTTGGAATTTGTTTAAAAGATTGTCTAAATTTCAACCTGCGATCTGAAAATGATTCCCAATTTTATTTATTTCATTGACTGGTTACACTAATAAGGCTATCGTACCGTCCCTTTACAAATCTTGCCGATTTTCACTGCACACGTTCAAGTTCGTTATTTAGACCGATTTCGTAGGGATCCCATACACCGGCAGCATATTCCAAGTGAGGTCTAGCAAGGGAAAAGTAGCTGATTTCTCGTACATGATCGTCACATGTACCCAGTACTCTTTTGACGAATCCCAGTTAACGATTCGCTTGACCCATTATTTCACGTATGTGTTTACCCCAGGAAAGATCATGTGTCAGTCTTATTCCAAATTATTTAATGCTATATGGGGTAAAGTACGCATTGCCATTCCTTCTACTTAAATTCCATCTGCAAAGTAACACACTAGTTGTTGATATTCCTAGCGATCGACTACACAAATATTTGTAACTTTTCATAAAGTACTGCGCCATCGTTGAAAATCGGAACATAACATTGACTGCGGCATATATGTGGAAAATCCATGCAGACTACATGTGATTTCTTAAGGGACACCCGACGCCATTATATTCCAATGGAATTTTTCGAGCACACAATCCCTTTGCTCTGCTGCTAATTGTGTTAACTCACACCTAATCTAGTGTAAGTAGGAATCTGTAGCTATCTAATGACAAATCTCTCTAGTCTTGTTAATCTGATCAACCCTAGCATAATATGTACGGGTTCTTAATACATATCTAATATAAATCATACGTAATCAAATCGGCTTCGAATTTACTTACAAGGTGTGCCTAAATTTTAACCTGCCTTCCGATTGCAAATCCCACCCTTGTGCTTTCGTTTAATTCTCGTAACGCTAATGTTTAACTTGTTTTCATGTTAGTAGTGCATGCTTGGTGATCTTCACTCCCTGCCACACACACTCGCGGTGGCTTGAAGGGTATCGTGTAGATGAATGTAAATACCATGCGTTCTTCGTTCTGACCCCAAATACTAGCGGCAAGTTCTAAATGAGCCCGGACAAGCGTTAAATAGCATCTCCCTAGTCCTCTCTCATTGCATTTGCCCAGAACCCTTTTTGCAGATTCTAATCTACGTTTTGCTACACTGGATATTTCCCTAATATGATTCCTGTGCCACATGTCGGGCCGTCCTCGGGGACGCAAGTAGGTCAGGGCGCAGCAGAGTGGAGTTGAGCCGCTTCCAAAATGGACCTCTACACCTCCTAAACTATTCTCAGCACTATTTACGAAATAATGACCGTTTTTCATTTATGAGGCTTTTCATTTATGAGGTCATAATGCGATTTCAAAGAAAGAGACAGCGCATTCGACGGTGTTCGCACTTGCTGAAGTAACATCATTGAGCCCTCCAACATTGGTACTTGGAGGTGGGGAATGGAATTTTATCCACAGTGGCAGTCAATGTGTCACTTGGGCAGCCTTAAGACGTAATTTTGTGCAAGTAGAAATCCACATATATCTACTGACAACCCTACGAGCCACCT